>CM035410.1:73393388-73455888 GCA_020310875.1 Ceratopteris richardii
GCTCCCTCTCAAACCTAAGAAGCATGAGTCTTCAATCCATCAAAATCCCTTACAATCCATTCATTGTTTTGAACATGTTTAACTTGACACCATCCATTTCCTTTGTCATCATATATGTGCATTGTTGATAATTTGATACATATGATAGTCGAATCTCTTTGCGTGCCATAATCGTTTCCCAAAGATAATAATAATTTAGCTCTATGTGTTTAGTCCTAGCATGATAGATTGGGTTAGATGAACTCATATTTTCTCCAAATATATGAAGAAAATGTGACTTAAGACCTAAATAAGAGTAGAAGGTCTTAATCCACAGTACTTCCTGAGTTGCATTTGCATGTCCTCTATATTCAGCCTGAGCGATGAAAGTGCAACATTTTGTTGCTTCTTTCAGGACCATGAAATCATTTTTGTAGGTGCAAAGGTGAGTTACCTAGAAGTGCTTCTCATATAATCTATAGAGCCTACCTAATCTCCATCAAACAATAGCTTATTATCTATATTATAAGTATAAGCGTAATATAGACCTTCATTGATGGTTCCCTTCAGATATTTGAGCTTTGTTTTGGCTACTTCCATGTGAGGTTTCCTTGGAGTATGCAAATAACTAACTTAAGACACTTACTCCATAGCAATTGTCCACTCTAGTTAATGTAGCATAGTTCAAACTACCAACTAGACTCTAATAGCTAGTTTTATCCTCTGTTTGCTCTCCTTCATGAGCACTTAACTTCAAGTTCATTTGCATAGTGTACTTGCAATCTTTGAATTCTCCATTTTTAATGTAATAAGCATGTCTTTGATATACTTTCTCTGAGTAAGGTACATAACATTTTTTTTGTAAAGCACTTCCAATCCTAGAAAGTATATAAGTAGATCTAGATCACTAATTTCGAATTCCTCTTTTATATGAAGCTTGATCTTCCTTATTCTATTACCATCATTACATGTAACTATCGTATCATCAACATATGCATAGAGCTATATGACTATATATTTATTCCTTTTGATGAATAGGGAAGGATATGCTTTGCTCACATTGAATCCTCTATCCTACAAGTAGGTAACATGCCTATGATTCCAAGCCCTAAGGGCTTGCTTCAACCCATACAAGGCTTTTCTTAACCTGCATACATACTAATGAAACGATTAGACTTCAAAACCAAGAGGTTGAACCATGTATACCTCCTCTTCTATCCATCCGTTTGAAAAAGTTTTTTTTACATCCATTTGGTATATCTTTCAATTCATGGAAGCTGCAACACTCAAAAGCACTCTAATGGTTGGAATTTTTGCAACTAGTGAAAATGTTTCTTCATAACATGTACATAACCTTTGGCCACAAGTCTTTCTTTGTACCTATTTATGGACCCATTAAAATTTTTCTTCATCTTGTATATCCATCTTGCACCTATGATCTTCATAGATGGATTCTTGGGCACCAATTCCAAAGTTTGATTTTATTGTAAGGCATCAATCTCTTCCTCCATAACATTCATCGATTTAGACTTCTTCTTTTCTTCTTCATATATTGAGGGTTCCTCGATTTTGTAACCAGCGGAGTATCATAGCCATACCTTTCTAGCTTCCTCTTCTCTCTAGTTGACCTTCTGAATGTTTCTTGAGAGGATTCTACTAGATCCTCAACTCTTGCACTTTAGCATTTCCTTTAGAGTTCCAAGAATTAATTTCTTTTCTTGGAGTCTTCAAATCATCTTTAGAGTCACTTCATGCTTCAAGTGTGTGCTTATTCTTTTCTCATAAGGTTGAAAAGTCCTCCTCTAGGTCATAAGGTAGTTTGATCCTCCTATAATCATCTTGAAACCATGATTTGTTTTCATCAAACACAACATATCTACTTAGAATGAAACGTTTGTTCCTTGGATTGTAAAACCTATAACCACTTTGATTAAGCTCATAGCAAATGAAGATGCATTTCTCTGCATCAAGGTCTAATTTGCCTCTAATATATGAATGTATGTGTGCATATGTAGTGCACCCAAAGATCCTACAATGATCAAGGCTAGGCCTTCTTCCATTCCATGCCTCATAGGTCTTCATTCCATTGAGAGCCTTTAAAGGAAGTCTATTCACCAAATATGTATATGTTGATGCTACCTCTACGTGCAAGTAGTTGTGGAGTTTCTTTTCATTGAATATTCATCTTGCATCCTCCACAATTGTTATATTTCTCCTCTATGCTAGACCAATTTTCTCAAGAGTGTATCTAGTGGTAGTTTCCCTATGATCCCTCTATCTTGGAGAGAAGAATCAAAATAATGGAAGAAATATTCTCCCCCTCCATCAAAACTTAGTCCCTTTAGGGTTTTACCAGTTTGGTTCTCCACAAGAGCTAAATCCTTTTTAAAACATGAAAGAAATTTATCTTTATGCTTCATAAAATATAAGATAGTCCATCTGCTACAATCATCTATGAATGACACATAGTACCTTGATATAGAGATTGAAGGATCCTTGCTTGATCGCCATACATCTATGTGGACCAACTCCAATAGGTCTCCTTCTATGTAGCCTTTCTTGGTGAGGGTTTGCCTATGTGACTTGCGAAATCGAAAAGCACTACATTAATGTATCATATTTGTTAGAGAAAGTACACTCTCATCCCTATTGTTTTCTTTTTGAGAGCTCTTTCTCCTATGTGAGCTAATCCCTTGTGAAAAATCTCCAACTCGTATAAAGTTTGGGAGCTATATTTGAGCAATGCAATGTTCTTGGTGTCTTTGAGTTCAAAGGTGAAAAATCTACCTTTTTTTCTCCTCTTGCTATCTTCTTGAACCCATGATGTGGATCTTCAATAGATGCTTATTGCCTCATGAATCTAGCCTACAATCCCTTCTCAACAATTTTGCCTACACTAATGAGGTTATTGGTAATAGTAGACACATAGAGTACTTTTCTTCATAAGTTCAAATTTCCATTTGGATTCTTCACATTAACTATCTTCTCAACTGAATTCCTTGTGTCATATCCTATTTGTACTTCATTTCTATTCTTTGGGTCATCCAAATATGAGAGTAGATCCACATTTCCCACCACATGATTTGAGCATCCTAAGTCTATATGAAACACATGCTTATTTGTGTTAGCTTCCTTCATAGTCATGTGAATGATAAGAAGTCAATCTTCTTGAGTTTGATAGGCGAATCCATCACCCATGATGCTTAGTTGCTCTAATATCACAATGAAAGTCTGTTGGGGTATAGATAGAGATAAGTGGATTTTTGCAAACATTTTCTCTCCACAATCCAATATAGGTTCAAGAATTCCTAAAGTACTTCCTTAGCTTCCAAAATATTAAAAAAGAAAACCACTAAATCCTTTAGAAACAAATATTTTTCTCTTCACAAGACTTGAAGAAACAACTTTCTATTTTGGGAAGTGAAGTTCATAATAAAATGTTCAAAGCTCATAACCTAGTACGAATTAACTAGATATTTTACACACATCTAATTGAAGTGTCTGTCTAAATAAAGCATATTATTTGAAGAATCTATTTAGAATATACACTAACCAAATAAGTGTAACAAGCTTAGGGGGTCATACCAACTTTTCAGGAATAAGATGAAGTGTAGGCACAATCACCTTCAAGACTTCATAGCTTGAAATCTACTCATCCATGGCTGATGAAATTTGTGTATAAATACAAGACACTCTTATATAAGATTTGCAAGTGAAATTTTGGAAAATGGACACTCAAACATAGATAAATGGACCACACAAGTTGATTGTGTACCTCAAGGTATTTAGGAGCACACAAAGATTGAATACTCAAAATATATGAATCATAATGTGTATTTATATTTCACATATGATACAAGGGAGATATGGACTACTCGTATTAAGGTGAGTACATTGTGAGCTCAAAATCTTAGCTCAAAGCTCGTAGTATATGTTGTATATCCCAAGACAGAGAAGTGTTCTATTTATAAATCTTTTCTAATTCGAAAATGGTGAGTCATCCACCTAAAAGTGAAGCTAAACTTTAGGATTGATTGATTTTATTTTAATCTCAACGAAAAATAATTGAAACTTGGCTCTCTTTTCCACAAGATTCCTTCGGCTTTTGGCTTTTTACAATTGGACAAGTAGTACATAGATTTACAAACACATTTTCTCATGACCACATCTATGTGATATAAATTATGAGAGTAGTCCATGAGCCAAAGCAAAGCTCTTAGGCTTGCTTTCTTGCACCAACATAAATTTTCTTAGACTTGAGTGTTTCTTTTAATCAAAATAGAGTGAATCACACGTTTCATTGGAGAAGCTAGTTTATATACATTCAGAAAAACATTTTGTACTTGAAGATCTCTTTTCCTAAAGCCGCTCTCTTAGAGAGAGGTAGCCTTTGAACACAAGAGTTCTCCCGAAGTACTTCTAGGGAGGAGAAATTCCAAACGTACTATGAGGTACGAGGAAAGCCACTAGGCTAAGCTAATTGCTTTTCTATAACTCTAGAAGAATATAGACGTGGCTTGATATTGACCTTCGCCAAGCTGCTTTATACCAGTATGTATGCATGTATGTATGTATGTATGCATGCATGTATGTTGGTGCAGATCAATCACCAATTGAATGTTTGAAGACTAAAGAATGAAGGATGAGATCAATTCTTGAAGCTTGGAAGGAAGACACATTCAGAGTATGTGAGGAATGTACACATATGTACATAGTTCACTTAGATCTTTGATTAGTTATAGACTTGTACAAATTTATCTATAAATACCTTGAAAATGTCGAGGCGTGATATGAGAGCATATGTGAGAATAGATAGAAGTCAAGAATGAGGAAGATAGATGTCATGAGACATGTGAAAAGTTAGTTGAGTTTCCTCTCATCACTCAACTGTAACTTTCTGAGTAAATGAAGAAATATTGCGCCCGATCTTTTCGTGTCTGCTCCGTCTGTGTTTGATCAATTGTGAAATCCTTTTGAGGATATCTAAGTTGGTAGTTAATGAGTCTGTGACCTGAGTTTCAGAGTCTAATTGCAAACAGACTAGGAGAATTGTTAGTAGGAACATTCATATGTATTGAGTGTTCATAGTTCTCTGAAACAGGCGCAAATTTTGATCTTAATCTTTTGGTCAGTTCTCACTCCATAGTTTAAAGTTTTGTGCAAGCAAGCACTTAATCTTTAAGTTGAAAGGTAATCTACTTGTGACTAGAAGCATTTGCTTAAACGGGTTTTGTACTGAGAGAATTGAAGTTAAGAAGTTAGGGGTGTCTAAATCGACTTCTCAGAAGTGCAGATTCAGACATAGGTAACTTGTGACTTTGATTTCTCAAGTTATACTAAACCTTTTGAAGAACTTTAACTTGGAGGAGGTGCGCAATCTCTAGGCGACACTCCATACAAAATTTCATAGAAAACTTTACATGTTTGATAGGTCAATGAGAAGAAATTGTGCAGCAGACTTTCTGTGTTTTATCTTCTTCACAGATTTTCTCAACTTTTGATAATTTGGAGATTGGACCTCTAATTTAGTGAAGGTTTTGACTTACTCTTGATATAGAGGTGTTCTAAATTCAAGAGTAGGTTGTTCTTTTGGAGATTAACACTCTCCATCAGTGGTATCAGAGCAGGAGACATCAAATCAAGGAAAGGAGGGTCCCGACTGCTGCAGATTCAAGAAATTCAACATTTGAAGAACTAAAAGGTGAAAGTTTGAAGGCAAAGCAAGAGGAGGAGACCATACGACATCAAGAAGGACAAAAGGAGTCTAATTCGAAGTAAAGGTACATATATTGTTCATAAAGCTTGAAGATTTCAATACACAGGTAGACACAAGATGGGAGATTCTCTACAGATAGAGAAATTGGATAGGGAAAACTATCGTGCATGGTCAATGAGGATGGAAGCTCATCTTATGAGCAAAGATTTAATTGCTTACATCACAGGAGAAGAAGAGAAGCCACAGTTCAGAGATCCTAGTGTTCCAACTAGGGAAGAGTTAGCAGATTTGAAAAATTGGATGAAGAAAGATGCTCAAGCTAGGAGCATTATCTATATGGGAGTCAATGATTACTTGTTACCTCATATTCGAGGTCTTGAAAGTGCAAGTGATATTTGGAATGCTTTGGAGGAGCATTTCCAGAATACTACAAAGTCAAGGAAGGCATCCTTATGGGCAGAGTTTACAACCTTCAAGAAGAAGGCCTCTCAATCTATTTCAGACTATGTAACAAGGATGAAAGACATTGCAGATGCATTAGGAGCTGTTGATGAAGACATTGAGGAAGATAAATTGGTAAGGCAAATCCTTACAGGTTTGAGAGGTGATGACAAATGGAAGCCATTCATTTTATCTACAGAATTATCACTTGATCATTTCACTCCTGATTTAAATCAGTTGCTAGGTCATATGTTAACATTTGAGCAGGATGTTAAAGGAGATGGTGACAAGAGTGCAGGTCATGCAATGTATTCAAAAGTTAAGAAGAAGAATAGCAAAGGAAAGCAACAAGCAGCTGAAGATGAAGGTACAACTAGTCAAGCCAACTTCCTAAGAGGAAGAGGAGGTGGCAAAGGTAGAGGAAGAGGCAGAAACAACAAGGATGGAGGCAAAGCTTGCTGGATTTGTGGTAAGACAAATCACTTAGCTAATGATTGTTGGCATAATAATCAGAGTAATGGTGGATACAATCAAAATTATAATTCAAGAGGAAGAGGAGGCAGAAATCAAAGAGGTAATTTCAGAGGCAGAGGTGGTAGGAGTTACTTTGGAAGAAATGCAGGTAGAGGATTCCAAAGTCAACAATATAACAACACCTACTACAATTATGCTTCAGATCAAAAGGAGGATTCAACATTGATAATGAATGCAACTTGTGAAAGGCAGAGTGAAGATCAAAGAATTTTCTACATTGACTCAGGATGTAGCAATCACCTGAGTGGTAATATATCCTTGATGACTGATTTGGAGAATAATGTTTTTAATCATGTTGTTCAGACAGGTGACAACACAAAGCACAATGTGAAGTCAATTGGATCAGTGAAGGCCAAGGATGGTAGCACCTTATTGAGTAAGGTCTTGTATGTTCCTACAATTCCTAAGAATTTGATAAGTGTAGGACAAATTGTTGAAAAGGGATATGAAGTAAGGTTCACTAATGATGGGGTATATGTGGAAGACCCTAGCCAAGGGTATAAACAGATTGTTTCAGGAAAAAAGGAAGGAAGATTATTTACATTGAAGATTCAAGGCAATATTGGTCATGCTATGTTCACATATGGAGGACATAAGATCTCTGAGTTAGATCTTTGGCACAAGAGGCTTGGACATTTCAATGAAAGAGGTATTAAAGATATGGTTAACAATGGTTCAGTGCTTGGATTGCCTAATGTTGCAGGTCAACATATGACATACAAATGTGAGGCATGTCAATTAGGTAAGGCTCATAAGAATTCTTACTCCAAGCATGGTTTTATGTACTCAGAGAAGCTTGAGTTGGTACACACAGATGTGTGGGGACCATCAAAGGATTTCAGTATAAATGGGTCAAGGTATTATGTGATTTATGTTGATGATGCTACTAGATGGATTACTATATATGTGATCAAAGATAAGTCAGAAGTGTTTAATACATTTAAACACTATCATGCATATGCAGAAAGAATTACAGGTCATAAGTTAAAGAGATTAAGGTCAGATGGAGGGGGAGAGTATTTCTCTAATGAGTTCAGTGATTACTTATGGAATGCAGGTATAAAAAGGGAAGTTACTTGCAGGTACTCTCCTCAACAAAATGGTGTTGCAGAAAGGAGAAATAGAACACTTGTTGAGCTTGCAAGATCCATGATGAAGGAGAAAAGTTGCGCTAATTATTTGTGGGCTGAGGCTGTAAATACAGCCACTTATTTGGTCAATAGGTTACCATGTAAAGCCTTGTAGGGTATGACACCATATGAGGCTTGGTGGGGTAAGAGACCTACCTTGGATCATTGCAGAGTTTTTGGATGTGTGGCATATGCATATGTGCCATCACAATTAAGGCACAAGTTGGAGCCTAAAGCTGAAAAATATGTTTTCATTGGTTATGATGATAAGCAGATGGGCTATAGATTGTGGAGTCCATCTACAAAACAATTCATGGTTTCTAAAGATGTTACATTTGATGAGCAAAGCACTTGGTATGCAGGTACAATCAATATCAATACAGGTGATGAAGAAGAAGTGAACCAAAGGAAAGGTAAATCAAAGGTTCAAATATTTGATGAACAAGAGAATAATGAAGTACAGGTTGAAGTGGAAGAAACACCAAGATTTGATCCTGAATATGAAGAACCAGAAAACCTCAAGAAGTGGAGAGCTTAGGAGGTCTACAAGGAATAAATGGCAACCTACAAGGTATAGCTATGATACTTCATTTTTGGCCACAAAAGACTATGCTTATATGATGAAAACAGATGAAGACCCTTCTACATATGAAGAGGCAAAAGGTAAGGAAAAATGGGAGAAAGCTATGCAGGAAGAATATGATGCACTATTGGAGAATCAAACATGGGATTTGGTTCCAAAACCAAATAGTCAGAAGATCATTGGATGCAAATGGGTTTACAAAACCAAGAGGTTTGCAGATGGAAGTGTGTCTAGATACAAAGCTAGACTTGTTGTCAAAGGGTTTGCTCAGACTTATGGTGTTGACTATGATGAGACTTATAGTCCTGTGGCAAAGATGACAACCATCAGGACACTTATAGCTATTGCTGCATGTGAAGGTTGGAAGTTATGTCAACTTGATGTGAAAAATGCTTTTTTGAATGGTCATATTTCAGATGATGTATTCATGGAGCAACCTCAAGGGTTCAGAGATAAAAGGTATCCAGATCATGTGTGCAAGCTCAAGAGAGCTTTGTATGGCTTGAAGCAGGCCCCAAGGGCATGGAACTATAGACTTGCGAAGTTCCTAAAGGAACTTGGATTTCAGGTGTCTAAAGCAGATAGTAGCTTGCTTGTCAAAGCAAGTGATAATGGTTTCATATACATGTGCATATATGTTGATGATATAATTCTTACAGGTACAGATGAAGAAGGAATACAAAGACTCAAGAAGCAAATGGAAAAGGAGTTCAAGATAAGTGACTTGGGAGACTTGTCATACTTCTTGGGCATGGAGATTACATATACTCAACATGGAGTATTTGTGACCCAAGAAAGGTATTTGAAGAACTTGTTAATCAAGTTTAAAATGGATGATTGCAGGGTAGCACCTACACCAATGGAGGTGAATCACAAATTGAGTAAGTTTGCAGGTGAAGAATTCAAGGACATGAGACAATATCAGAGTTTAGTTGGTAGTCTTATCTATGCTACTTTAACTAGACCTGATTTATCATATGCAGTAGGAGTTTTTTCTCAATTCATGCATTGCCCAAAGAAAGAACATTGGATTGCAGGTCAAAGAGTGTTGAGGTACATTAAGGGTACACTCAATGAAGGTTTGTATTATGGGTTTACCTCAGATACAAATATCAAAATTTATAGTGATGCAGATTGGGCACGTAATCCAGATGATAGAAGGTCAACTTTTGGATATATGTGTTATGTGGGAGATAAACTTATCTCATGGTGTTCCAAGAAGCAACATACAGTTGCTTTGTCTTCTACAGAAGCAGAGTATAAAGGCATGGTTGAAGCTGCAAAGGAAGTAATTTGGCTCAAGACTTTGATGAAGAGTTTTGACATTGTGCATGGGGTACCAATTATATATGGAGATAACATGAGCTCGTTGTATTTAGCTGCTAATCCTGTTTTTCATGCCACGACCAAACACATTGAGATACAGTATCACTTTCTAAGGGAGAAAGTGATGGATAAGGAGATTGAAGTCATACATACTTCAACAAAAGATCAGATAGCTGATATGCTTACAAAGAGTTTGGATGGACCAAAGCTACAGAAGTTTAAAGACATGGCAGGTATAAAGAAGAAAGAAGAAACCTCAATGGATGATTCAGGGGGAGCTGTTGGTGCAGATCAATCACCAATTGAATGTTTGAAGACTAAAGAATGAAGGATGAGATCAATTCTTGAAGCTTGGAAGGAAGACACATTCAGAGTATGTGAGGAATGTACACATATGTACATAGTTCACTTAGATCTTTGATTAGTTATAGACTTGTACAAATTTATCTATAAATACCTTGAAAATGTCGAGGCCTGATATGAGAGCATATGTGAGAATAGATAGAAGTCAAGAATGAGGAAGATAGATGTCATGAGACATGTGAAAAGCTAGTTGAGTTTCCTCTCATCACTCAACTATAACTTTCTGAGTAAATGAAGAAATATTGCGCCCGATCTTTTCGTGTCTGCTCCGTCTGTGTTTGATCAATTGTGAAATCCTTTTGAGGATATCTAAGTTGTTAGTTAATGAGTCTGTGACGTGAGTTTCAGAGTCTAATTGCAAACAGACTAGGAGAATTGTTAGTAGGAACATTCATATGTATTGAGTGTTCACAGTTCTCTAAAACAGGCGCAAATTTCGATCTTAATCTTTTGGTCAGTTCTCACTCCATAGTTTAAAGTTTTGTGCAAGCAAGCACTTAATCTTTAAGTTGGAAGGTAATCTACTTGTGACTAGAAGCATTTGCTTAAACGGGTTTTGTACTGAGAGAATTGAAGTTAAGAAGTTAGGGGTGTCTAAATCGACTTCTCAGAAGTGCAGATTCAGACATAGGTAACTTGTGAAGTTGATTTCTCAAGTTATACTAAACCTTTTGAAGAACTTTAACTTGGAGGAGGTGTGCAATCTCTAGGCAACACTCCATACAAAATTTCATAGAAAACTTTACATGTTTGTTAGGTCAATGAGAAGAAATTGTGCAGCAGACTTTCTGTGTTTTATCTTCTTCACAGATTTTCTCAACTTTTGATAATTTGGAGATTGGACCTCTAATTTAGTGAAGGTTTTGACTTACTCTTGATATAGAGGTGTTCTAAATTCAAGAGTAGGTTGTTCTTTTGGAGATTAACACTCTCCATCAATGTATGTATGTATGTATGTGTGTATGAATTTATTTATCTATGTATTTATACATTAATTCATGTATGTATATATATGTGCATGTATGAATGTATTCATGTATTTATGTACTTATATATGGAAGTCCATATGCATGTATGTACGTATGTATGTATGAATATGCATTCATGTATACATGTATCCATGTGTCATGTACTTCTCCATACACATGAGACAAAAAGCTCAATTGTCCTTCCAAGCATTTCTTTATTTTGCTTATAGGCTAGGAGAGTATTCTTGAGTTAACTGGTGTTATCATGTGCATGTTTAAGCACATCCACAAAAGTTTCTTAATTAGTCTCATAGACTGTAAAGCATGCTACATGTGCCATGTGGCTCAATTGTTTGGAATTAAGTCACATTCAGTGTATGCTTCTAGAGGGCTCTAGAGAGTCTTTGGCAAAACACACTTCCCAATGCACTCATGGGGATTGATCCCAAGACCTTCCCATTAGATGGATTGAACTAGCATGCTAAGGTAATTGGTTGTCTTAACTCTAGATAAATATAAACTTACCATTCATATTAACCCTTGAACATCAACTTTATAATATCCCTCCTCCCTTGCTCCCCCTGAAGAACACTTTCATCTTCAAAAATATGATTCAATTGAAAAGCTATATAAGAGAATTCCCATATGTATATGATAGAAAATATGAAGCTTGTTTTCAGTCTTTTGAATCCACCTCTTTAATAAGAAGGGGATTATATCCTCCATAGCATCTAAAAAAGAATGGAATTCCTCTCTCGTATGAAACCTTCACAATGCATACTAACTACTCTCTAGCTTTTCTCGGTGGACTCACTCTAATGCAAAGGATGATCCTTCATGAAGAGGGCAGATTAGAAAGCAACCTTTCCCAATTCACTCTTTCCACTATATGTCGTTTGTGCATAAACCTATGAAGTGGTTGGATCTGAAGTATCCTAGAAAAATTGTTATGTTGGTCAATTTCTTGCCATAATTTGTACATGAACCAAGTAAAATGCATGGATTTTCAATCGTTTTGGATGTTCAGAATGCTATTCAAATTCTCTTAAATTTGGTTTGGAAAAGGAGGTTTTACTAAAGTGGCTAGAACATCTAACATATATTTGTTTTCCATGGTCCACTTCTCACAAACATATATTGACCATTCACCCCGATGGAGGACTACCATGTATCATTAGGCTTAAGAGTCCTAGGCCAAATGTCGAAAAGTAGCGTTTCTTTAACCTTTAGGAACCATTTACTTGAGTATGATGAAAGCAAATACTAAATGAATTTTAAAACTCTCCAACTTAGGAAATGTTATGAAAAGCCTAGCTTAATTGGAATTGTCAAACCCATGAGAAATTGTGTGGTATTCTCTGTTCAAGAATCTGCTTGAAATTGTTTTTGAGAACTACAAAATCCTTCTTTATGCATTGTAGTTTGCTATGCTCACTTTCTTGAAGAGTACTCAAATGTATAATTCATCTTGGATTCAAGATTAAGATAACATCTTCTAAGATTGAATAGGTTTTGTACATCTATCTATGATGTTTAATTGAGTAAGCTATTCGAACAAGCTAAACTTAAACTTTGTAGAAGTGACTCATATACTCTATCATAGTCAAGTCCAAGGTTTTGAGAACAAGGAAGGAAGAGGTAAAACTATGTGTAATTGATTCAAACTTCTAAAAGTCTAATCTAATTAGAGTCAAAATCTATGACAATCAAAGCCTTAAAGAGTCATAGATCCATTCGAATTAAGGTTTTGATGCATTATATCTATCTTTAACAAAGTTGATGTCAATTCTCAAACGTTTTCTTGGAGTGCATTTAAACCATTAACAGACCACCAAATTCTAGTGTGATATCTTAAGCCATCGATGCACTATTGATGGTGTTTTACTTTTTCTCAAAAGCTCTTATTCTTCAACGATCTAAATTACTAAGCTAACCTTGTTTTCCTTGAGATAAGAACATGAGACTCTTTTTCAATGTGATGTTATTCTATTGTATACCTTTAAGTCACAATATTGACTCATCCACTTGAACTATCATCTTGGTGTTTTTATCCTGTACTAATTTACTCTATTATCTCCATGGCTAAACTCTCCTCTCGACCATTTCTTTGTATAGCTTGTAGATTAGACATGTATTGTTCAATTAACTAGTGTTATGATGTGCATGTTTAAGCACATCCACACAAGTTTTCTAAGGTTATTGAGAGTAATGTGTAGTAAGTATAACATGTTTTTTCATTGAATCAACTTGATTTAAGTGGTTGCTTCTAGAAGCCTATAGAGAGTCTTTGAAAAAAGAATCTCCCCCAATGTATTTGTTGGGATTGCGCCCAAGACCTCCTCTTTCTCATCTTGTGGACTTAACTAATAGGCTAAGCTATTCTTTTGTCTATAACTCTCTAAGAATATAGACTTGGCTTGATATTGACCAGTTCCAAGCTGCTTTATAGCTATGTGTATGCATAGATGCATGCATGTATGAATGTATGTTTCTATGTATCTATGTATGTATGTATGTATGTATATATGTATGTATATATATATATATATATATATATATATATATATATATATATATATATATATATATATATATATATATATATATATATATATATATATATATATATATGTGTGTGTGTGTGTGTGTATGTATGTATGTATGTATGTATGTATGTATGTATGTACATACATAGATACATTCACACACACATTTATACATAAATACATAAAATCATAGATGCATACATGCATACATACATACATACATACATACATACATACATACATAAATACATACATACATACATACATACATACATACATGCATGCATGCATACATACATGTATACATACATACATACAAAAACACAAACACAGATATATATATATATATATATATATATGTACATACAGAAATACATACATAAATACATACATACATACATACATACATACATACATACATAATGAATAAATGTATGTATGCTTGTATGTATGCATTTATGTATCTATCTCTGCATGTATATATATATATATATATATATATATATATATATATATATATATATATATATATATATATATATATATATATATATATATATATATATATATATATATATATATATATATATATTTGTGTGTGTGTATATATGTATTTTATTTGTATTTGTGTGTGTTTGTGTTTTTATGTGTGTACATGTGTGTGATTTGATGTATGTGTGTGTTTCAATGTTATGAAACTAAGAGACATACAACTAGAGATGATGTTATGTAAAAAGACAAGGTATCCAGATAGGTATCATGTCAATTCTAATATCAATAATTGGAGCAGATGAGAGGCACTAATACCTATAGCCATATATAAACATATCTTATAAAAATGTGAATCACATTGAGCTTTGGCTTCTATTGGGCAATGAAGAAGATGGATGACTAAATTCAATTGAGCTTGAGGTTTCAACCATTAAGTTAATATTCTTTTGAATTCTCTTATATTTGTGTCCAAATCAATTTCTCTTTGTTAATCATGCTTAATAAAATATAAATAGTTGGATGTTTTTAATGCGAATATTTAAGATTCATGGTATTGTTTTCAACCCAAATCCTTTTCAAAGGTCTTTATTTTTTGGGCTGAAATGCATAAACGTAGTCGATCAAGTTACATAGCTATGAACATTAGTATAGATAATAGGTCGCATCGTACAAGTAAGGATAGAGAGTTCATATACAACTTGTGCATTCAAGCTTAGAAGTTTTTATTACTTCTTTGCGATAATTGCATCCCTCGCATTTCTCCTTGACGGAAATTCTCTAAAAGGAATTCGTACAATTTGATATAAGTTGCTTTAATTTCCTTAGACCTATGTTGTCTTTTTTAATCCAAATAACGTGAAGTACACGTTTCATTGGAGAAGGTAGTTTGCATACAACCAAAACAACTACTCTTACTTTAAAATATATTTTCTTAAAACCACTCTTTGGCCTCTTGAACACAAAAGGTTGCCACAAATACTATCGCGAAAGTCCACAAGGATCAAATGAAGGTGATGGAGTTTGCCACATTCTCAAGGTCTATGATGATTTCGAATCTGTGAGATGCCATAACAGAGAAATTAAAGCAGAAAAATAATGAAGAGGAAAAGAAATTGATTGGCATCTTGAGAATTCCCAGTTCTTAAAAATCTGTTGAAAGATGTAAAGTGTACAATGTGACTGTGAGTTGTGAAGCTTCCTCATCAATATGTTGCACTATTATTTGGAATAATTTGAGGAGTATAAAATGTGAACCCTTTGCCTATAGTTCTTTGTCCTTCTTGAACAGATGTTCTCTATCCACCAACCACATTTTAGTGCATTCCTTTTTTGCATATCCCTTATAGCTTCAAAGGATTCCAAAATTATTCGTTTTAATGGTTATTCTGAGTTATTCTTGTAGATAAGTTTTAGTTGTTCTTAAATAGAAATATATTTACTTAGGTTACGGGACAATCAACTCAAGAAATGAAGAGGATTGGTAAATGCAACGAAATCATTAAGAGCTTTTAGCCCATGTCCCATTCCAAATGCTTTATCTCATTGCTCCTCGATTACAATACACACCATAAGGCAAAATAAAAAGGAATAGAGGGCTACGTCCATCAATAGTTGAATAAAATTACTTTTGCATCTCTACTTCATTTTCTTCTATGTCATGGGGTACCACAAAGCGGCCAGAGGAAGCCCTATCCACCATCTTCCTCGTTGCCCTCATGCTCATGATGAGCGATGGAAGCATCTCCCTCAGTTTGATCAGTAGCAAGAACATGACTCGATATGTGAATGCCATACACACTAACACAAAGACAGGCCACCACTTTGAGTAGTCAATATACATATCGAATCTATATTTTAGAATCTCCTCGCCAGTCAATGGTGGACCACCTGGCACATTGTTATCAAAGACAAGTCCTAGAAAGTCATTGTTGTAGAATGCCTGTCATCAATTTCAAGGAACCACATAAGTTTCCATTGTTGATTTCCCTTCCAATGCATATAGTAAGGAAATGTGCACACAGATAGGAAAAAGCTCACACAAAAAGATTTTACAGATGCTTGCACAGACATGCACCAATGCACATGCAAATTCGTTTTCACATTAACATCCATGCACAACATGCGAACGGGAGGTGTTCTAATGTGTAAGTGACCATATACAATGTTAAACGTGCATGCATGTACATATTCAAGCGAATATGTATACATTCATATGCCTTGTGAACATGAAAAATTGTTAGTATTCAGGTGATACCTTTATACATGAGAGTAAGTGCATGGTTATTTTATTGCATGAAAAAAAAAACAAAAAAGGAAAGACCCGACACTAGAATCTGAGATGCAATTGAGATAACAATGATCATTATGTATGTTTAAGCACAAATGTATACATGCATGAAAGCTAGAGTCCTTGCTTATTCATATGCATCATTGCATCACATGAGTTTAATCTTCATACAAATAAGGTACATACTCTATCTTAATAAATAGCCCAACGTACAATTATGTGGCACAGATGAAAGAACAGATAAGGTTCAAAGTACTAGTATTACCCTGCTTGTCCATGTATGGAATGACATGTAAGAGAGAGGATAACGCCAAACAGGGTTTGGTAGATCTCTTATTAGCCTGAAAAACCCTCCATTCAAGAGATATATGCCCTGAGAAGTTCATAGAGATAATGAAAAAGAAATAGCTTATGATCCATAATCATCGCATCATGAATTGAATGGGAAATAAAATGCTCTATAAGAATTTCTTTTTCTTTTCCATTTTCCCATGCAAAGAAAGAAATATACCATCACACCACATCCTGCAATCATTCCAGTAAGAAAATCTGGTGCTACAGCTGAAATGGCTGCAAGTAGGCTCTCCTCAACTGACAATGTAGCAATGAGCGTGATAATGAAGCAGATGTAGTGGTCGAAACCTGGATGCAGACCACCCATTTCATACAAAATGGTTCCAGGTATAATGGCCAACAAGAGCACAAAAGGAAAGGCAGATAAAAAATTGGCGACTACAAAAACTGTAGCTCCGTAATGCCCATTCAACCGCTCCCGAGTAAATATCTTCAATTATGTGAGGAGCATACATTAGCATTTATATTTTATTTCATAAATACAAAGCTACCAAAGGCCAATGTAAAAGGTACCTTCATGTCCTCGATGAACGATGGGAAGCTAGCCACCCCCATGAATGTCAAGAACGCAGTGACAAAGATGAACATGCCAGCCCTCGCCTGATTAACTCAGAGAGTTCAAACACAAATGGATTAGTACCAATTCAGAAACTTGTAAGAATCTTGCATGAACATGCTAAAAAGTCACACAAGCTAGAAATTTTTTCCACCAACATAATATCCTTTTATTCAAGATAAAAAATATTTCATATTTCTATAAATAGAAGTAAATTTTAGATTCCGACATTTTCTTTTATGATGTAGATTTTTCTAGGAATGTATATCCATAAGCGATTCCTGTGTCTGTGTGTGTATGTAGAACATGTGCAGATGATAGTTAGGTGGTAATTGATGTCAGTTTTTACTCTTATGAAAAATGCATTAGATGTGCAATATTTAACATCTCACCTGAATGGCATCATAAGAATGCCCAACTTTGTAGTAAATCGTGCCAACACAGATGGACAACATGGTGTAAATAAAAAGACGAAACCAATAGTACGCGATGTCCCTTCTCATGTTTGTAAACGATCTGGCTGTCAAGTAGAAGGTTTGTTTCATGGCACTCACTTTATCACCATCATCTTTAGTAATGATATCTCCTTCCTGGTGAAAGAGGCAATCCACAAGATCATTCATTTGAGATGCGATGATCAACATCATATAAAAGCCAAGACAATTGACCTTTTCTGTTGCGTGCCTTATTTTTGCAATCATCTCCTTCCTGATATCTGAACCAATATACGCTTTGATCAGAGACTTGGATTTGTTTGAGATTCCTTTACTACCTTGCTCTCCATCTTCAGCCTGACAAATACGTGTATTAAGGTTCCACAGACAACGCAACTACATAGAACATGCTTAGGGAAAAGAGATTGGTATGGATTCTCCAATATACAGCGAAAGCTTTAAAATAAACAACAAGAAAATAAAGAAGATTCAACAATATTTGAATAGACGTTTGCCAAAACTAATAAATGACTTTTTCATCGACAGCCTTTAATGAAGTTGTACCTCTGTGTCAAAGTCAGAGTTGATAACCCACAGGAAATGATCAGCAGGGTTCCGATAGGCAGGACAAGGAAATCCACCCAAATCAAAGAACTGAAATAAAGGAAGCCGTGATATTAAGCTTGTGTACAAGGTGACTCGTTCTCAGGCTAAAACACAGGATAGATGATGGGCTCACTTCTTGTGCTTTGTATCGTTCACCAAAGTATACGGTTTGGCCCGATGATAGCAAGCACAAGTAATGGAAAAGTTGGAAAATCTCACTGCTTGGCTGGTGTATAGAGACTAATAATGTTCTTCCAGACTCGGCGAGTGTAAGAAGTCTTTTGGTCACGTGCAATGCTGCCGCACTGACAAACCAAGCGTTCACAAGCATGTCAACAGCAGTTCATAACGTGTTCAAAATAAACAAGCAATATGTGCTTCATATCAGGGTAAGTGTGATTACCTATCAAGTCCACTTGTTGGCTCATCAAGGAAAAGCAATGCTCTTTTCTTTAGGGTTTCGATGGCGATGGTGAGTCGCCTCTTCTGGCCCCCACTCAAGCCCTTGATATACCAGCTGCCAACTGGAGTATCAGCGCACTCTTGAAGTCCCATTTCTCGTATGGCATCCTGTACTCTCTGCTCCTTCTCAACGGCAGTCATGGTGTCCGGAAGCTGAAGATGAGCAGAATATGCCAAAGTCTCATACGTAGTGAGTGTCCCGATCAAAGCATCATCTTGCATCACATATGCCTGACGCAAATCACAAGTCAGCTAGAACGGATAGTAAATCATGCAAGAGATTCGGAAATCCCTGAATACATATGGATCTCAATTTGTTTACATGTATTTCAAAAGCACTGATGTAAAATGCGTTAGTACAAGCGATGGAGATGCGATATATAAGACGATGATTTACCGCATTGCCATAGGACAATCGTTGTCTCCGACCATTAACGAGAATTTCACCAGAGTCGATGGTGGCAGAGCCCAACCTGCCTGCAAAAAGAAGCCTATTTTACTCCGTTGATCTATGTGAAGCAGAAAGTTCATGTAGAAGCGGGAACTTTCTACTTTTGTATTTCGGGATCATATCTGAGTGTTCAGGATGGAAATTCACGACACAAGATATGCATTTCCGTGCACTATGGACAGGGAAAGACGAAGTAAGGGGCCACAAACAAGATCACAAAGTTAAAGTATGCATGTTCTGGTCTAATGCTTAAGGGCTTACCAGCGAGGGCATTGAGAAGGGTAGACTTCCCGCACCCCGAAGGACCCATGATGGCTAGCAAAGAGCCAGGCTCCGCATATCCAGAGACGTTCTGAAGAAGAGAACGAGGCGGCCCACCTTGTGTGGAAGGCACTGAAACACTCAAGTCTTTCCATGACAACAAGATCCTACTGGAAGCGGAGGCCGACATCTTTCTGTCACTCAGTTACTTCTGTTCGCGGATACGGGGAGATCTGCAAACCACCTTCAGCAAGATGCTAAAGGTCGACTGCGAATTTCAAGTAGTGTGCTGGGAAATAGCGGCGTATGCACGGTCGAGAAGCTGGATCATGGAGCCTAATCAATCGATCATTTATAGTATACGGCAGAGCCTAACTGGATCATGCGTCTCATAACTGTCCGAACTACACCGTGGAGCCTAATAAGCCAAAGATTAATAAGGCGAGACGTAGTGGGTCAACCCTTACGTAATGCCTTACGTAACGAGCTCTGCTTGTTTTTATTCTAAGATCCGAAGTTCCGAACCATTGAAGAGTGTTTTTTTCCATTCATTTATTGTATTAAGAGTTCGATCATATGATCACCCTCTTATGCAATTTTGAAAGCATTTATATTTGTAAAAGAGAAGAGTAAAGAAGGCTGGCCATCTCATGCTCGAACCTCCATTTAAAAAAAAAAAAAAAGGGACTTGAACTCTTCTTTGGCTCTGGCTCCTCTTTTCGCTATTGCCTATTAAAGCATGTGTGGCAATCACGGCCAAATGATTGCTAGCCTTTGAGCATTGAGGTGTTCTGGATTTGCCTCGAATTGTTGTTAGATCAGGGATGGAACTGGGTGTTGGCCAAGCTGGATAGCAAACTTAATCATTGGAAAGGTATGCGAATCGACTATTTACTTTATCTCGTGTTGGAGACCGAAAGAGTTGAAAGAACTGGGGACCCCAACAGGAGGGGGATTCCCACAATCAATTGGACCAAATAAGCCAAAGATTAATAACGCGAGACGTAGTGCTAAGTGGGTCAACCCTTACGTAATGCCTTACGTAACGAGCTCTGCTTGTTTTTATTCTAAGATCCTAAGTTCCGACCATTTTTTTTTTAAATGGAGGTTCGGCCAAGGCCTACTCCCCCAAACTTTAACTTTGAAATTGCAACTGTACAAGGAAGGGCATAGTACCGATGGGACCCCCCTTATCCCACAAGAACAGGGGTTTACAAGATCGTAAGTTCCGAACCATTGAAGAGTATTTTATTTCCATTCATTGTTGTATTAAGAGTTCGATCATATGATCACCCTCTTATGCAATTTTGAAAGCATTTATATTTGTAAAAGAGAAGAGTAAAGAAGGCTAACCTCAGAATCACTAGATCACATATGTGAGTAATACAGAATATTGGGGACACAGCAGTATTGGGTATATAGTGGAGTTAGAAACATGGTGGGGAACATTACAAGAATCCCATGATGGGGATCCCGCCCCTTGTACTTACTGTCATTTCATCATGAATTCTAAATTTCCTGTTTGCTCAAAAAAAAAAGAGAAGAATAAAAAGACAAAAATCCACGAGTTAGAAGTGGTTGAGATTGATTCTCGATCAATCAATAAAGAAGTAGATGTGATCTAAACTCACCTTTTCCTACATTGTAAGAAAAGATTCGAATCACTCTAAACTACCAAAGCCGTTCATTTTCGAGAGTCTATATAAGGAGAAAAGGCATAGATAGATCCTTGAGAGTCTATATAAGGACTCTAACACATTTTTACATTATGAGAGTGTTGATTTGATGCAACACATATACTCTTTTGATCATTGCTTTGTTCCATATCTATTGTCTACTCCTTCTTCCTCAGACTCAATCATCTTGTAGAGGTTGTTGTTCTCTCTACAAATCTCCAAATCAAGTAATTAAGCATTCATTTGATAGGTATCACTATCTAGGTTATGTCATTATAGCATGTGAGCCTTATATGAGCCCTTCTACTAGCACAAATACATGGGGGAAATTTAGCTATGGTGCCGGTTTAAGCCCCGATATAAATGTCGGTATGATGATGCCAATATAAGTGTCGGTATGAATGCTGATATAATCTTGGACATGAACACTGATATAAGCATCCGTACATGCCTAGTACCATCAATACAAGCATCGATATGAGCACAAGTACAATTTTTTCAGCATACGCATCGGTATGAGAATCACCAATATATGCATCGGTATGTCCCTAAGCAAAACTGTCGTTATAAGTGCCTATATTGACAACCATATTTGCAACAGGTCTAGCTCCTATAACAAATATGACCCACTACTAGCTCCTATAACAAATTTGCAACATGTGAGATCAACAAACATGAAATTGTTAGTGGTTTTCACCAATTGTGGGGTTCATAAATTTAGGCCACCGGGTGGATCACATCTAGCTTTTCTATGGGTCTCTACATCACTACATAGGGGGGTGTTTGATGCACTACTTGAGGAAGTGGGAAGCGAGTTCAAAGATGATTGAGGTAATTGAGTTTGAGAATGTGCTAATTATGAATGATCTTAGACATGCAAGTGCAAAGAAAGTAAGTAACATAAGTTTAGGAAGAGTTTCTTGTTGTTTTCAATGGGAGAAGCATGGCTTTTTTGCATACCAAGCAAATATATGGAAATAAGAAAATCGATACTTTCCTGGTCTACAAGAATGTTACGGGATTGACACATATTTTGTTTTATAGGAAGCAAATAATTGGAAAGAAAAATGTAAATAGTGTTCTCTTCTATACGAATATTATGAGATTGATGTGTTTGAACAAGCGAAACTTTTGTAGAAGATGGATTAACTGAAGTGGAGGAATATACATCCATTAATGGTTGTTCAATGAAATGAGTCTAAATGAGTAATAGTGATGCTTATGCTAAAACCCTATACAAAGTATGCTAAAAAATATGAAATCAATGTAGCGATTAGCTTAAGAGATAAATTGAGTTGCCCATATCAACTAAATACATCCCAATAGAAATGATGGACAAATGAGAACTCTAGCATCGGCAACCCCAGCATCAGCAAACTCTTGATCTCGCTCCACCTTCTGTTAAGCTTCATAATAATTCATAAGGTCTCGTAAATGCTTGTAATGTTCTGCAAATAAACATTAGGAAAGAAATAAGTACATTTATAAAAAAATAAATAATAAACAAACATTTATATAATACTTCTTTCCTATCTCTCTCTCTCGCTATCTATCTATCTATCTATCTCTCTCTCTCATTCGACTTATTCCCTCTTCCTCTATCATCAACTGATCGGCCTTATCTCTCTTTCTTTCTACATATGCCTTTGTTCACTTATGTCTAGAGTGCATTCCATAGGTATTCTCATTTTTCTCTTTTTCCAAGTTGCCCAAGCAATATTAGATGACATTCATGTTTGAATGCACTTTCTCTAACAGATTACATCTACTTGAATGCACATAGTCGCATATACATTCACACACACATACATGCAGAGTCACATGCATGCACAAAGATTTTAAAGCACACATACAAACCATTTAGGCTTTTCTAACCCTTATCGCAATTACGTAAACATATTTTCATACACATTCACAACTACATCATTGCTTACACACAGATTCACACAAATAATTTCATATTCATGTAGTTGCTGATTTGAAATACTTTGATGTACATACTCATGAAGTCTAAAAATATAAAACAATCTAGTGAAGCAGTTTATATCTTCTCAAGCTATTCAAAAGATGATAAAAGAAACAAAAATATTGAAATGGAATGATCGCAATCGTAAAATGAGTTATGCTAAAGAGCAAGAGATGCATTAGAGATGAATCTCCTAAAAATAAATAGCATTGAAACTCTTCAATAAGGGATTAATGATAACCATGAGTCGTGAAGCTTCAATCGAAGTGTGCACTAATGATTTGCATACATCTTCAAATATTTATATATTGGATCACATGTACCAAAGTAAACTAGATTCAATGGAGATTAACTATATTCTTCTCTCTCTCTGTCTCTCTCTCTCTCTCTCTCTCTCTCTCTCTCTCTCTCTCTCTCTCTCTCTCTCTCTCTCTTTGTGATCTTCGCACAATTCCTCTCTTCCATCGAATTGCTCTCTCCAATATGTATTGTGCATAGCACTCGAAGATCTCTACCATGCCAAGCTCATTGTGCACATCAATCTCCTACCACGTCTCTCTCTCTCTCTCTCTCTCTCTCTCTCTCTCTCTCTCTCTCTCTCTCTCTCTCTCTCTCTCTCTCTCTCTCTCTCTCTCTCTCTCTCTCTCTCTCTCTCTCCCCTCCCTCTCTCTCTTCCTCTCTCTCTCTCTCTCTCTCTCTCTCTCTCTCTCTCTCTCTCTCTCTCTCTCTCTCTCTCTCTCTCTCTCTCTCTCTCTCTCTCTCTCTCTCTCTCTCTCTCTCTCTCTCTCTCTCTCTCTCTCTCGCTCTCTCTCTCTCTCTCATTCCCAATTTCCTCTATGCATGATGATCTTCATCTTGACCTGCAATTATCTCCATCTCTCTCTCTCTTTCTCTCTCTCTCTCTCTCTCTGTCTCTCTCTCTCTCTCCCTCTCTCTCTCTCTCTACCTCCCTTCTCACTCTCTTTATATCTCTCTCTATCTCTATTTCTGCACTCTAGATGAAATTTGGTGGCATGATCTATTACAACAGCTTAATCATCTTCTCTCTCTCTCTCATTCCCATCTACTTCTGTACAATTGATTTTCAGCATGCAGTAGCACCAATGGCTCTCTCTCTCTCTCTCTCTCTCTCTCTCTCTCTCTCTCTCTCTCTCTCTCTCTCTCTCTCTCTCTCTCTCTCTCTCTCTCTCTCTCTCTCTCTCTTCTCTCTCCCTCTCTCTCTCTATCTCTCTCTCTCTCTCCCTCTCTCTGTCTCTCTCTCTCCCCTCCCTCCCTCCCCTCCTCTCTCTCTCTCTCTCTCTCTCTCTCTCTCTCTCTCTCTCTCTCTCTCTCTCTCTCTCTCTCTCTCTCTCTCTCTCTCTCTCTCTCTCTCTCTCCCCTCCCCCTTCTCCCCACTCATGCATATCTCAACACAACCCTTGATGAGATGCCCTCTCTCTCTCAACATCAAGATGTAGAGGCACCATATCTCAACACAGCCATTGCTTAGATGCCTTTCAATATCTCTTTCTTTCAAGATGCACAAGCACCATATCTTAGCATACCCATCCATTAGATGGCTTCTCTCTCTGTGTGAAGATGTAGAGGCATAGTAGATGTCTGCTCTCTCTCTCTCTCTCTCTCTCTCTCTCTCTCTCTCCTCATCCTATCTTCTCCGCCTCTATGTGCATGTAATTCTCTAGAGGCACCTCTCTCTCGTATGTACCTGCAAAATAACATAAGGAAAACCATACACAAAACAAACACAAACATGTCCATCACGTGCACAAAGACACATTACCTAATTCACTCACACATGCTCATGCAAACACAAGTGCACATGCACAACTCTCATAGAAGTACATACACACTTAATACTCATGCAAACACATGCAGCCACACCTAACTCACACACACCGATAAATTCACATGTAGATAGTTAGGCATTAATACTTTTTATTCTTTTATTATGCTTCTTTTTTAGTTTTGTTTTCTATATTTCACAACCTCATCATCATAGTCACACCATACATAATCATTATCACACATAGATTAATATACACAACAATACACATATATCACGCACATATATTTAAGGTCACTCACATTTACAGTTGAACATCTTTGGGTCACACAAAACAGACAGGGTAAAGCACATATACTAGGGTTTTTGCACAGACATAAGGTTTCAAAACACATAGGGTAAAACACATATATTTAGTTTTTCCTTTTTTGTACATATAGACACACACTCATAAGTATTTAGAGTATTATTCACAACCATAATACAAGCAAAGTTAAGATATCATGCACAACGACAAACACAATTAGGGTTTCATGCATACACAGACACAAACATAGAGAGTTAGGGTTGTATTTCCAAGCTCATTGAGATATACTCACTAGTATTTAGGGCATAAACACAATCATATGTAGGGTTTCATAAGCACAACACAATTAGGGTGTTTCCACATATACATTTAGATATGCGCATAGACATTTTAGGTCACACAAATTCATAGGATTTACATAAACAAATTAACACATAACCACATACACGTGCATACATACATACATATACTATATATATATATATATATATATATATATATATATATATATATATATATATATATATATATATATATATATATATATATATATATGTGTGTGTGTGTGTGTGTGTGTGTGTGTGTGTGTTGGGAAAGATGGATGGACACTTCAAGAAATGAGTAGGTATTGCCAAATCCTGCTTTGTACCAGCCCCTTTTTGCTTTAGAGTTGAGTTGTAGGCTAATTAGCACTATGCAAGTGCCTATGTACTTTGGAAATGATGTGTGAAAAGATTGAACCAAAACAGACTACTTCCAAGTTGAAGGATTAATGAAAACCTTCTATTTTTGTTTACACATCTACTGCTTGTTATGTTCAATGCTTCCAGTATAGCTGGAATTAGAAAAATTCCTTTTGAAGATATCAAATTATGTTAATGAGTTTGACCTCCGTAGAGTTTGAGTAGCGAGTGCTTCGATGAGCTTTTCTCCCAATTGGCTAAATGGATTATCTTCAAATATTGTGAGTATGTAGAGAACTTGGAGCTAATTCCAATAAGCTATAGAACATTGAAAAAGGTAAAGAAATGACTGCGATATGAGCAATACAAGTTGATTGTTAAGAGTGACTATAATAGAGAGACGATAGATGAGAAGTATTGATGAGAAGCCTAATGATTGTGAGTAGTATAGGCTATGATGTAAGCCTTACTCTCTTACAATGTGGTCAAGAAGAACTTGGAATGGAGTCACCTATTGTGTGCATTTTTTACACATCTTTTATAGATAGGACTGAGGTACTCCTTCTATCATCTTTGCAATCTGTCCAATTTGCATCTGAATATGACATCTAAGTCTGAAGTATAAGAAAAGTAAAGCTCTTGATTTGAGTGCCCTTAAGGTACTCAAAATCCTCTTAGGAGCTTCCAAGTGAGGTTCCCTAGGTTTGTGCATAAACTGACTTAAAACACTTACTCCATAAGCAATATGAATCCTTGTCAATGTAGTATAGTTCAAGCTTCCCACTATGCTTTGGTAACCTGCAATATTGTCAAGCACATCACCTTCATAAGCACTTAACTTCTGATTTACCTCGATTGGAGTGCTTGCTACCTTGGCATCCTACAAATGAAACTTCTTTAACATGTCCTGTATATACTTTCTCTGAGTAATATAAATTCTAGAGTTAGTATAGAGTAACTCAAGGCCAAGAAAATATTTTAGTGATCCAAGGTCACTAATTTTGAACTCTTGCATCATTTGATTTTTAATCTGCTTGATGCCATTGGTATCATTACCTGTGAGTATGATATCATCAACATATACACATAGGTATATTACCTCTGAGTTTCTCCTCTTAACAAACAGAGAAGTACTTGCTTTACTCATGATGAATCCTTGATCCTAAAGGTATGTAGTCAACCTATGGTTCCATGCCCTTTGCTTCGTTGTGTTTCTCTCCAAAATGACAAATTGGATTAACTTCAAAATTTTTGAGCATGTAGACAACTTGGAGCGGATTCCAACAAGTTATAGAACATTGAAAAAGGTAAAGAAATGACTAAGATACGAGCAATACAAATTGACTGTTAAGAGTGACTATGATAGAGAGACCATAGATGAGAAGTATTGATCTATCGTATTAGAACACAATGTTGTACAAGATCATAGGCATGATAATCAAAGACTAATGATTGTGAGTAGTACAGGCTATGATGTAAGCCTTACTCTCATATAATGTGGTCAAGAAGAACTCGGAATCACCTATCCCGTGAGTTTTTTACACATCCTTTATAGATAAGATATTTGAATTTGAATTTGAATCCTCCATTGGCTCTCACTTAAAGTAGTCCTCCAATCTAGGAGTTGTTCTCTCAAGTAGAGTCATGACTTTTCAAACTAACAAGTCCCACGATTCTAGTGGTAGTTACAAATATTCTTTTAAGTCAAAAGAATGACTTTTACAAATGGTAAAGATAAAAACTTCCTAGCAATGGTTTCCATGGAGCTTCAATTGTACATAAACTCTAGCCAAATGTGTAGGCTTGGTATTTGCACCAACTATATATATATATATATATATATATATATATATATATATATATATATATATATATATATATATATATATATATATATATATATATATATATATATATATATATATATATATATGTGTGTGTGTGTGTGTGTGTGTGTGTGTATATATATATATATATATATATATATATATATATATATATATATATATATATATATATATATATATATATATATATATACACACTCACACATATGCATTCACATAAAAGGTCATACACATACATACCGAGAGACAATATAAAATCATATACCCACACACATATGATTTTCACACACAGAGATATAGGGTTGATTGCTCACATTCATGCATCACATACATATAGGTATACACCCACAAATGCACATATTCATACTTGCGGCACTTAGGGTAACATATAGGCACACATTGATACTTATTCACACACATTCTCACATCCAAATATATGCACATTGACAATCACAAAAATAAGCACTCATTTATAAACATACATTTAAACAAAAACACACACTAACATACATGTATATGCACACCACACACACTAACATATACCTAGATTTTTGTTTAAATAATCACACATTAATATAAATACACAAATGAATTCATATACCTAGATTTATGTTGTTAGCTTATGTTAATCTTTAGAGTTTTTTTTTAAATGCTCACACATTAATATAAATACACAAATGAATTCGTATATAAAAAAACACATATATTAATGACAATCGAATTTCTCAAAGGACTTCCATCAAGCTTGTGTAAAGCATACGTACCTATATAAAAAAAGAAACAATAACATAAGGTCCAAACAATCTTTTAGTTAATTTATGCCATGCAACATATTGGGTATCAAACTTACTACCATATACAAGTACCCAATTCCCTGACTCTGTCAATCATGGCCTAAGTCAATGTTTCTTATCAAAATAGATCTTATTTTTTAAATGTGACTCCATAAATTTCTTAATTGCTTCTTTCATATATTTTTCCCCTTGTTGAAGTTGTTTAATTCTTAAAGCTTATAACTCTTTGTGTGACAAATTATCTTCCCAGTCTAAACTTATCCAATTTTTTATTTGGGTATGTATCAAAAAAATAGGCTTCTGATAATACATGAGCTCAACAAGCATAAATCCACTTGATCTCCTATATGTCATCCTATCTACCCATAAAACAAACAGAAGAAATCTTGACCATTGCCTAACATTTCCATCACATGCCTTCAAGATTGCCTTCACTATAGAAGGATGACCTCCCTCAATCTTCCTATTTGCTTCTAGGTTATAGGCTACTATGAGAGATAAGTGAATTCGATGATGATAAAAGAATTCCATCGCCTCTCTAGCATCTAACTCTCCTCGATCCAAAACTACTTTTTCTACATATGCAAATCTAGATAAAACTTCTAAAAGAAATAAACATTCATTATAAGTATTATTCGATTGAAGTGCACCACCTTCCACATGATTTGTCAAATCTTCCTGTGCAAGTACAATGTAATATCTCATACCATCAATACTTTTAGGCATAGTCACAATATCAACTACCCACTTGTAATGAACACAAGGTGGGTATGTTGAATGTAAGGGATCTCTATGTTTGACCAAGGAATGAATCTATCAGGGCACATGTGTTCACAAAGTCCTTAACATTTACATACATGCTTGGCCACTAATAGCTCTCTCAAATTCTTTCATAGGTCACAACAAATCCCTTATGGCTTGCCCATAAGCTCGCGTGCATGGCTCTCATGACTTGCGCATGAAGGTTTCTCAATCCTAAATCCCTATGTGAAATTTTCACCTTTCCTCTAGCATGCCGCCAAATAAAGAAGTCTTTCAACTTCTTTCTAAATCTATCATTTAGAAAGAAGTTGAAAGACTTCTTTTTGATGTTCCGGAATAGATTCACCGATGAGCTTGGGGAAGGTTGTAAGGTACCTAGATAATACTCAATGTCTCTCCAGTCTCCTTCATAATCCTATTCCCTGAATCATTCATAAGTAAACTCACATGGATAATAACATATGAAACTTGTCCCTTTATCTATTGCTTTATGAAAATCATCATCCTTAAACCTTCCTGGTGAGAGCATATCCAAAACGGTATTGAGATTTCTAGTAATCTGAGCAAAAGCTAGATTAATAAAATTAATATATGCAATCCATCTAAACCTCCCAATATCAAGAGATGAGAAATTTACATTCATACCTATTAATAGAAGACAATCAGTCTCTACAATCACATTTGCATGAGTGAAATACTCTTTATCTAATTTTAACGTAGTGACCAATAAGTCTTGCTTGATCTTAGGATAGATCATGTAAACATCTTGCACCAAAGTGAATTGCATACCTCTATCGCTTGTCATCATCCTAACCAATGACCTAGTCTTTACCAATAGAACTAGTATTAAAATAATCAATACGTTTCAAAATTGGAGCATCAATAAGCAATTGGTTTAGTTTTCTTATTATTCTACTATGTTGCTTTGTCTAAAAGAATTTCTTTTTCTTTATTAATAAATTCTATAATGGGTTTGCAACATGAGTCAAGTGAGGGATCCCGATTACATAGAAGACACAAGCTCCTAAGAATCTTCTGAGTTCATTGACATTGTGATACATCTCTGAAATCCTACTAATGGCATCAAATTTTTGTGGATATGAACTTAGACCAAAATGTCCACATAGATTTCCAACATTCAAAACTTCATCGACACCAAAAATGGATTTCTCTAAAGAGAAATGCAATCCAACCTATTTGAATCTTTGAAAGATTCCGGTTGGAGACAAACTTCCTACAACCAAATGATTCAATAGCTACATCTTTCTCCTTCTTCACCCAACCTTTTATCCAAACGTAATCAATAAAAGTCATAGTCACTTTTAGAATAAAGTTGTGTAAGACTAGATTCATAGCATTCATCATATGAACCACAAAATGTATCGCTCCATGTGGCAAAGTACACATATCTTTGCTTTCAATAGATAACTAAAACTCGTCATATCCTAAATACAAATCACCCATTGAATAGATGCAGTGCCAAGAAAAAACCTTTGCAAACCCATCTACAATGGGTCCTTGTTCCTACATTTCGAAAAGTGGCCATATTGATAGGTTGCAGATCCCATATAAAACCTAGTTTCCCATTCTTTTTGGGTACCGTGAACCATCAATTTAAATATGGTGCAGATGATGGTTCAATAATCCTCATAGCAATCTTCTCATTTAAGAATCTCATCAGCTCAAGTAAGTAAGCCTTTGCAACTAGCATTGGCTGAAGATTCTACGGAGTATGTGGTATAGTGAATATGATCATAGGGGCAATTAGCTTTGGATCACTACATCCTATCTCATGTGGAAATAGGGAAAATGCTTTTTCATGTCAACCAATCATCTCTCTAAGTTGCTCTTTTTAAATTGTAGAAATAAATTGTTCTCCAAAATTTATACATTGTATAGATTCTTCAGTAAATCTATGCCTAATCTTAGATAAATCTCTAAGAATAGAATCCTCAGATTCTATTCTAATCATATCACAATTTTCTTTAGGTAGCAGCTAAGCTATGGGTTTTACTTTCTTTTAAACTATTTTGTATTTTGTATCAATCTTGATTGTGCTCTATTAAGAAATTTGCAATCAATTGATATTCTTTAACACAGTCAAGAATGATAATGTTTGATTCAAATTTTCCTTAGAGAGTATTCTTAGGATCTTCCATCAAAGTCTCACTTTTTGTAAGTTCAATCATACTTTCAATGTTTTCCTCAAACAAAATCAATCCTAGGTTTTTGTAATGTTTTTCATTATTTTTTTCCAAGCTTGTTTGGAGGTTTTTCCTTTTTAATAAAGTGCAAAACAGATGCAAGTGTGCATCCTAAAAAGTTCTTGAAATTATTTGCATATTCGTATGAGACATTAGACCATCATCCATTATTATCTCACACAATAATGGAATCTAAAAGAAATTTTTATCATAATATGTACCAAACTCTCTTAGTAGTGGACTCTTTTAACACACATGATCCTAAGCATCAATGGGATTTCTTCATAATTTCTCCTATTCTTTGAATAATTTGGACAGATGATCATCACTTCTAGGGAATCCAATCTAGATTTTGAACAAATTCTAGTATATATTGAACCATCATTCATGGTCTTCGTCTCCATCTGCATCTTTTCTATAAAAGATTGCCAAAGTATAGCAATATCTTAGATCCATTGTCTGCCATTCTCATTCTCCATCCATGATCCTTGTCAATCGGCCATCTAAATTTATCAAAAAAATTATTAGATATCATATTTATCTATGATCTCGAATTAATCAAGGCAAGAGCTAGATATGATTCTTTCTCATCTCTGATACAAGTTTCAATTTCTAGGGTTCCTCATGCGCAAAAATTCTTTTGAAATTTTCTCTCTCCATTGTTCATCTCGTCATCAGGAAGAATCGCGCCAACAAAATTTCTATTCACTTTTCCCATCTCAGTCTCCTCTTGTTCATGACTATCACTATATAATGAGTCACTTAATATGAATGCATCATTCGTTGCAAGGGTCTTAGTAGTAACATCTTGTATATCTTAGTCTTGAGGAAGAAGAGATCATCTTCTCCTTACTAGCCTAATAAAACTCTCCTTGAACTAATGTTTGGTTATGGAAAACACGTCTTAAAGGGACATTGCTACTTAGCTTTTTAATACTTTCCTTTAAGTTATTTTTGTTTCTGAGCTCATATATCATAACTGCTCTCAGAGTCCTCCTCACTTTCTTTTTTATCTTCTCCTCTTCTTGTTTCTTTTCATCATCCAAGATTTTATCAATACTTTGATTCTTTTTTTAGATCATTTTGTTTTTTTTTTATTTGATTATCTTGTGATTTTTTTTCTCATTCAGTGGTTCTTTTTCCGTCTTTAATCTCTTTTCTCTTTTTCTCTTTAGACAAGGTTGCAGTATCCTCAAACTGCACCTTCCTTTCATCATTTGTTTTCTTCTTTTCTTCTTCTCTAGACTACCTTCTAGTCACTCTTTGATCATCCTTGTCAACATCATCATGATATCATCACATATCCTTTTTTCTTCAACATTATCTATATGAGAATATATGGAGAACTGATCAATTATGATTTCCATGCAGCTTTTCACATAATCTCATCTCTAGCTTTTACCAATTTCTCAATAGAATAGGTGGCCTGATTCTCAACTAAATGAAATCTTTGTTCTTCTAATGGTTGTAATTTAGTTGTGGAAGTGCTAGCAAATGAATGTGATAGTTATATTTTCATATATCTTTTTCATACCTCCTTTTCCTCAATTGACAACTAAAGGAAGGTCTTGTATGAAAATCACATAATTACTTGTCCATTTATATCACAAATTTGTTTTCTTTTTCTTTTCTTAATTCATCACATACATAGGTAGCACACATGTTTTGCTGCTAGTTCCCTATTTTTCATTGACTTGTGTTTTTCTTGGAAATATTGACTTAGTGGAGGAGAGAATTGTTGCATCATAGGATGCATTGATAGAGCCACATTAGCTTGTCCAACTCCACTAATACTTGCTCCAGGATCATGCAAGCCGATGGAGAAAACCTTATTATTTAAGTTGGCAACCTCCTTGGAAAGAGATGCTTGCATACTCATTACATTTTCCATCTGCTTGCATAGAATTTGAAGCTCAAACTTTATAGCAGTTTTGGGAGCAACTCGAACATTGGCCATGGCTGCATTCATAGTCACAGGCATATTTGAATGCCTTGTACTAGGTATATCCCTAGACTGATTAAAAACTGACATTTCATATAGTACAGACTCCTCTTGCCTCATCAGAGGAAAAACCTCAACCTCTCTTCTTAGTTTTTTCTAGTTTTGGTCAAACCGTATCATTTTCCAGACACTTCAATCCTTTCTTCTACCTCGGTCCTATCTTCTAGGCTTAAATTTTTTAAGAAACGAATGACAAGGTCAAAATTCAGTGCATTTCTGTTAGCTTCAGGCAATTGAGCAAATTGTCTCATAAACTTTCCATGTAGATAAGTTAAAGACACAATGGACTTTGGGGAGTTTATCCATCTTAAAAATGCTCCTCTACTATGCTGATTGAAGTCTTTCAGAAAGAACATTTTATGTAGTTCTTTTCAAAAGTCATCCCAATTTTAACACTAGTGTTGTACTTGGACACTTTAGTGTCCTAAAAAAGAGACAATGTTTGATGATTTTTGTAGATTACTAGAAGGAACCATTTATAAATGTAACTATGCAACATGTTGGCATAAGGGTTGAATATCTCTAGAAAAATATAGTTTTGATTGAAGGATATAAGGATTAATAGTTATTCACTAATTTTATGATGCTAATTTCAATATTGGCACAAAAAATACAGTGATGTAAGTTAGTGGTTATTTTTTATTAAAATCATGATCTCGTAATTTTCATTGGTCTAAATGCAATAAAATCTTTTATTTTATATATTTCAACATGTTTCTATCCATAATTAGAGATTTGTAATGAATTCTACTAGGTTTATGGCATAAAATGAATCTTATTTGTGATATGACAGTCTTATCATCTATGAATTATTTTGCAAAGTGATGGTATGAACGTGCATCATTTTTTATTGTCAAAATACTATTTGATATTATTACAACTAGAAATATTTTTTTGACAACCTTAGGAGTCAAATTTCTATGTTGTTTCTTCAAGTTAAAAAATACCTCTGTTTTTCTATGCTAAGAAAAGGTCATTTTATGAGGAAATATTGCATATGCTACATGATTAAAGTTAATATGCTAGTTTTTTTCTATATAAAGTAGTTTATAATGTTTAGAAAATTAGTTTGATTCATAATATATACCTTATATCATTGAGGAAACCTAATTTTTTAGGATTAATTTTTATTCTCAGTAGAGAGGAATATGGCCATTCAATTAAATATTGAGATTTTTAGTGGTATGTGAGATACATACAAAAATTATTGGTTCAAAGACATGTAGCGTATCTGTATGCTACTATATGATGGTTCTTGAAATAAAAAACAAACCATTTTAGTGTTTTTATGAATCAATATCATATACGACTCTGCTAAAGTGTATAAGTATATAATGAGCACCCTATATTGTACTAATTTGTTTATTAGAAAAATGATTTTTATAGTTCCCAAGACTTAACATAAATGATTATATGACAATAAATTAACATTAGAAAAATGATTCCAATAGGAGGAAAATTCCTTTTATGGAGATATTCCTTTCTTCTCATATATAAGTTTACAGAAAAATAGTTTTTCTCAACCATATTCAATCATTTCTATATTTTGAGTTATCAAAAAAGGTTTTTTTGTTTAATATATATTTTTTATAGAGCATGTAGGTATAGATCTTTATGGGACTTTAAAGGTTTTTTCAAAATTTTATTTGATTAGTATGTGTGAATTTTTTTTATTTATTAGAAAAAAGGACACTAAAGTGTCGTGTTTTGGTACAACACTAGTGCTAAGTTGAATGAAGATGGATTGAATCTACAATTGACCTATAGACTACCCTTTTGAAGTACTAAACCAGTATGTCTTTGGGTAACCCTTCGATCTGCACTTGTTCTTCAAATGCATCTACGTACTCAGTTATGTTCATTCACGTGAGCTTCCCTTTCTCTCACAAAGTTTCTTGCACTGTATGTGCACCTTGTATTTCTATAATCATGTTCCTAAAAACCTCCTCCATTCGTCTTTGTTGGTGGCTTCTAGAACGAAGTAGTAAATCTAATATGATTGGTTGTAGAAGTTCCTTAAAGTACCTCAAAATCTCACTATATTGATTAGGTAAGAGAAAAACATCTTTCAAAATTTCTCAAATCTTTTCAAATAGATGCTTATACTTTCAGTAAATTGCACTTCTTTTCTTACTCTTAAACTAGATTTCCTTTCCCTAGGGTTAAGGTTTCTCTTGGTTTCACCATTCTTGTTCGATTCTCACTCTAAAGTGTCTTGTTTCCTAACCCTATAGCTTAGGACCCCAATATGTATTTTTTTATAAGAATTTAATTTTGTTAATTTTTTTGCTCTTTGGAGTTTTTCTTAATGTCTTTAAAATTTGTGTATAAAGATTCCAAAATAGTAGCAAAGGTAAAAGTAGAGAATCAATAAGTAAAAAGGGAAAGTGAAACTAAAAAGGGAAGGTGAAACTAAAAAGGGAAAGTGAAACTATGGAATAATGTGCTAACAATGGAAAATTTCCTAATGCAATGGAGAGGATTTCAAATGCAAATAACAAGCAATCCTTTTTATTTGTGCATGCAAATATCGACATAACTTGAAATACTATTACCTAGTCTTTTCTAATCTAATACAAACGTTAAAGAGTGCAATGCGCAAAAATATGTTTACATTTCTCAATAGGAAAATGTTAGATACATGAAACTAGATGTGCTTTGTGCAAATGGAACTTTGTTTTTTCTTGGGGGGGGGGGGCGGGGGGGGGGTAGAGGCTCCTCCTAAAAGCTCCTTTTCCCATGGTGACACCCAGTTCCCTAGGGAACATTCCTCAAAAACTAGGGAAAACAATCAGCTGCAACAACATCTGAAACTCTTCTTAGTGTCTCACCATTCTCCTTTTCTTGCACTCGTGCATACAACAAAAGCAAAGCTCAAAACTCAATCAGAATTAAATCAAGTCCAAAGCCCTAAGCAAACATTTTCATGTTTCACATCGGGTTCACCACAATGTCAGTAGGTTTCACCAACTATCGATTCGTGAAACAAGACCACTAGGTGGATTGGGTCCGTCTTTTCTACAGGTCTCTATGTGGCTACATGCTATCGTCGCTTTTCTCGGAAAGGAGAGGGAAGAAATTACAACTTGAACCCAAAGAAGCACTATATGGTATCTTAGCACTTGCACTAAAATCACACTTAAATTATAGCATCCGATGTCATTCATAGGGAAACATTAAACTATCTAGGAGTAGCGCCATTAATCATCTCAAATCCAAGGGGGAAACATCGTAAGCTTCTTCAAACACATTGGAAACAAAAAGGGTTAAGTTGGTTTTCCCACATCTCAAAAATTCCCAAATCAACCCGCATTTACACATGGCTACAGACATGCGTACATGTTATCCTAGATACATAGACATGTAAAGACACGCATTTATTTGTTTTGAAGGGCATATTTTGTGAGTTTCTGACTATTAGTGATAATGTTGGAAGCATTGCTGGAACTTCTCTAATACAAGCTGCTCCTACGATTTTCATGCGCTTCTCATGTCAATCTTGTTTTTTAGAACTTAATCATGGGGCTTCGTTTCATTTCATCGATTTTAGTTCATAAGTAATAAAAGTCATTAGCACAGATCTCTTCATGAACATGGGTTTTGTTAAGAGTGGAAAACGTGTAGTAGACGATAAAATATATTTATATAACTATTTCATAAGAATTAGGCGCGTCGTACCGTCATCTCATGAAATAGCTCATTTAGCATGCTTCCTCATTTGTCATAAGTTTAACCTTAGAATTCAGAAGGTTCAGAGTAGAATGAAGCTATGTAGGCATGCGCTTGCATCAGAATAAAGAAAAGTGAAAACAATGTATCAGTATTCTCATCTACCACAAATGCAACAGGTTTAACCTTCGGAGGTAATGAATCACAACAAGTTCTCAGCATGCATCTTTGCTTAATTCATCGGGCATATATTTTTGTCCTCAAACACAGAACGCAAAAAAAAAAGATCACAAAAGAAGAGAGTTATTATGCAGCTCATTAAAGTTCAAATCTCCGCTACATCATTTAAAGCTTCAAGGTTCCTTTGCACGTGAAATCGTTTAGAGTACCCATGTTTCCATACACAGATCAAGAAAAAGACTTCTTTTTGGAGAAGGACAAGGACGGAGATAATAACACAACTCACAATATCACTTAATGAAGTATCAATTGAAGAAAAATTAAAGACACATATAGGTCAGAAAGCACATACCGGTTCTAGAAATCTGATTGGAAGTAGATTAAGCTGGATTGTTTCGATCTGAGCTTACATGCATTCATTCTGATCTGCCTTACACCTCCAAATGGACCTCTTAAAGTAACAAGGACCTCCCTTTCTTCAGTATGCGGGTCCATCAGCTCTTCCCACATCCTATGGCCGAGTTTTGTTGAAGAATCACTCACTAATTAGACATAAAAGACATGAATACATATGAAGGATGAAGAAAGACAACTAGAGAAGCAGAAACAAAGCATTCAGAAAATCAAGCCTTAGTGAAGGGTCAAATTCACAACTATAATATAGTTCATAGAAACTTTCAGAATTACGAGTTTTGATTCTTGGAACAAATATGTATATAAATGAGTTAGAAGATCATATAGAGTAGAGTCAGACGGAGAGTGTGAGAGGCCGAAGAAAGAGTCTAAGAGATCGGAGAAAGAGTACATAGAGTAGAAGGAAGTGTGCATATGAAAAAGATGAATAATAGAACCTGAATTCTCGGGTATTCATCTGTAAGAGAGATGATAAAGAAGAACTACACAGAATAGGAGAGTTTTCCATGGCTATGAGCAAAGTGAGGCCAAACCATTCTGTACACATCTTCTCTAATAGAAAACACATGTTTTTGTGGAAAGATTTGAGCGCATTCTTCTTGTGTGAAGAAATCTAAGTGATTTCATGTTACTGTGAAAGTTAGTTAACTATTACAATTTTCTCAGCGCACATTTTGCAGTACTTCTACAAGTTAGATCTCACAGTATAGTGTAAAGTTTTTCATGACTAATATCTTATTTGGAAGCTTATAGCCTCAACTACAAACTGATCAAACAAGTTTTGTGAAACGGGACATGTACACACAATACTGTGTCTGACAGTAAAGGCATCCAAAACTAATGAAGTTTTCCTCAAGCTTCAGATATAGTTCATTCACTGAAGGAAGCTCAGGTATTACTTCCTTACTTCATTTACAATCATTTGAAGTAATCACAAACAGAATTGTAGTTGATTCTCGTAATATTCCGGTGGAATTACGGTGAGCTTACGGTGACATTCCGGTAACAGTCCAGTGAAGTTCCGGTGAGATTCCAGTGAGTTTTAAAACACAGTTTTGGTATAGCTAAGTGGAGGAAAGAATATCTATAGTAAGTAAACAAAGAATTGTAAAGATTGAAGTAAACCAGATCAGAACTGAAGCTGAAGAAAAGGCAAAGTTTTCTGTAACATGAATTTCAGATTTCACTAAATACAGTTATAAAGTTTTGAGTTCAGAAAGGTTGCTAAGCTATTGATGATTATAGAGGTATTCTAATATCATTCTAGCTTAGTTCTTGTGGCGCGGTGAGTTCCACAGTTTAGTTTCAAGTTTTCATCATGTCAACAAGTGGTATCAGAGCAAAAAGGTCCTCAAGAGTAAACGGAAGTAAAGATACAAGAGAATTTGAAGAATTATTCATAAGAAAGGTGAAGGCTGAGGTGATCAACAACAGACGACATTAGAGAAGAATTCTGAAGTCATTCTCAAGGGTAAAGGTTTATGAAAGGTAAAATCTTTTAACATTATACTCACCGACAGTAACAGAAACAAAAAGACCATGGCAGATCACATTTCTATTGACAAATTGGACAGAGATAATTATCCCGCATGGGTAATACGAATGGAAGCCTTACTTATGACTAAGGACTTAATGATATATGTGACAGGAGAAGAAAAGAAGCCTACTTTTGGAGACGACAGTCAACCAAAGAAAGAAGAGTTAGAAGCCTTGAAGCTCTGGCAGAAGAAAGATGCAACAACAAGAGCTTATATCTACAACACCATTACAGATCATTTATTACAACATATTAGAGATCTCCAAAAGTTGGAAGACATATGGAATGCATTGGAAGATCATTTCCAAAACAGTACCAAAGCTAGGAAGGCTAGCTTATGGTCAGAGTTTACAATTTTCAAGAAAAAGCAAAGTCAAAGCATTAGTGATTTATGTCACTAAAATGAAGGACTTGGCAGACAGTCTTGGATCTATTGACGAGGATATTGAAGACCATAGGTTAATAGCACAAGTGCTTGTAGGATTGAGAGGAGATGAAAGGTGGGAACCTTTTGTACTCTCAACTGAACTTTCATTAAAAGAGCAAGACTTGAAGACAGATGGAGATGAAGGACATAGTTCTGCTATGTATGCAAAGAGTAAGAAGAAATGTGATAAAGGTAAAGAAAAGGATGAAGAAGAGATGACTACTCAAGCAAACTATGCAAGAGGAAGAGGTAATGTCAGAAGTAAAAGTAGAGGTAATACAAAAGGAAGAGGTAATTAGAATAACAATAAGAAGTCTTGTTGGATCTGTGGATTAACCAATCATTTGGCTCATGATTGCTGCCATAATTCTCAAGGATCAAGTCAGAATTAGAATAACAATAGTAGAGGCAGAAGCGGAAGATATCAAAGAGGTACACAAAGCCAAAGAGGCAGATATGGTAGAGGTGGAGCAAGAAGTTGGGGACAGAATCAGTCTCACAACACTACCTACTACAACTATGCAAATGATATACAGAACGAAAATCATACAACATTGATGATGAATTCGATAAGTGTGTCAGAGAATGAAAATCTCAAGGTATTCTATATTGACTCTGGTTTTTCAAATCATTTGCCAGGAAATATAGAATTGTTATCAGAACTAGAAGGGGGTATTTCAAATCATACAGTACAAACAGGTGATAACACAAAACATAATGTGCCGTCAATTGGAAAAGTAAAGTGCAAGAATGGAGCTGACCTGCTAACAAATGTTTTGTATGTTCCAACAATCCCAAAGAATTTGATTAGCGTGTAATAGATAGTGGAAAAAGGTTTTCAAGTCAGGTTTACAAATGAAGTAGTATTTGTTGAAGATCCAGAGAATGGATAGAATAAAATTGTATATGGTAAGAAGGAAGGTAGACTTTTTACTCTCAAAGTACAAGGGAATGTTGGTCAAGCCTTGATCACACATGGTGATGAAGTATTTACAGAATTAGACCTCTGGCATAAGAGGTTAGGACACTTTAATGAAAAAGGAATTAAAACTATGGTGGAAAAACAATCTGTAAGAGGATTACCAAATATGAAGAATCAACATATGATTCACAAATGTGAAGCTTGTGAGATGGGAAAAGCACACAGGTTACCATTTCAGAAGAATGGTTACAAACACGATGATCTGCTAGAACTCATACATACAGATGTATGGGGACCAACAAAAGAAGGATCTATCAGTGGCTCAAGGTATTATGTTCTTTTTATTGATGATGCGACAAGATGCATAACTCTTTATGTTTTGAAAGAGAAATCAGAAGTGTTTGGAGCTTTCAAGCATTTTCATGCATATGTTGAAAGAGTTACAAGACAAAAACTCAAAAGGCTAAGGTATTATGTTCTTTTTATTGATGATGCGACAAGATGCATAACTCTTTATGTTTTGAAAGAGAAATCAAAAGTGTTTGGAGCTTTCAAGCATTTTCATGCATATGTTGAAAGAGTTACAAGACAAAAACTCAAAAGGCTAAGGTCTGATGGAGGAGGAGAATATTTTTCTCAAGAATTGAATGATTATCTATGGAATGAAGGTATCAAAAGAGAAATAACTTGCAGGTATACACCACAACAAAATGGAGTAGTAGAAAGGAGAAACCAAACTCTGGTTGAGTTTGCCAGAGCAACATTAAAAGAGAAGAGTTGTCCAATTTATCTTTGGGCTGAGGCTCTAAATACGGCCATATATCTTGTAAAAAGATTACCATGTGCAGCTTTAAATGGAATGACCCCTTATGAAGCTTGGTGCGGTAAGAAACCAACACTTGATCATTGCAAAGTGTTTGGATCAGTTGCTTATGCTTATGTACCATCACAGCTCAGACATAAGCTTGAACTAAAAGCTGAAAAATACGTGTTTATTGGATACGATGAAAAGCAGATGGGTTATAGGTTATGGAGTCCTTTAACCAAACAGTTTATTGTTTCTAGAGATGTGACATTTGAGGAAGGAAAGAGTTGGTATGCAGATAAAGAGCATAATGATGAAACATTTGAAGAAGAGGTAAGAAGAAATGAAAAAGGTAAATCACATATGTAGGTGAATGGAGATGAAGATCATATGCAAGCAAGTACATCCAGGTCTGGATCAGTTATGAGAAATGAAGATGTACCTAGATTTGATGAAGAAGTGTATTCAGATACACATGAAGAATATGAACCAAGAAGATCAACCAGACTAAGGAAACAACCGATAAGGTATTCCTATGATACTTCTTATTTGACTCAGGAAAACTATGCTTACTTAGTAAAGGTAGATGAAGAACCTCAGAATTATAGTGAAGCAAAAGGTAAGAAACAATGGGAAGAAGCAATGAAGGAAGAGTTCAATGCACTTGAAGAGAACAAGACTTGGGAACTTGTTCCAAAACCAAATGGTAAGAAAGTGATTCGAAATAAATGGGTTTACAAAGTTAAGAAGCTTGCAGATGGAAGAATAGCCAGATACAAAGCTAGAGTGGTAGTCAAAGGTTATGCTCAGATGCATGGCATAGATTATGATGAGACATTCAATCAAGTGGCAAAGATGTCAACCATAAGGACATTGATTGCTATAGCAACATCAAAAGGATGGAAGCTAAGTCAATTGGATATAAAGAATGCATTTCTAAATGGATATATATCAAATGAAGTTTACAGGGAACAACCTGAAGGGTTTGTAAGTTCTAGTTACCCAAATCATGTTTGTAGATTAATAAGAGCACTCTATGGATTAAAGCAAGCTCCAAGAGCTTGGATTTAGAGACTTGTAAACTATCTCAATGATCTTGGATACCAAAGTTCAAAAGCAGATGCAAGTCTACTCGTTAAGAGAATAGATCAAGGTATAATCTACATTTGTATTTATGTAGATGACATTATAATCAGAGGTACCTCAGATGAAGGAATCAAGGAGGTAAAGAGATTTCTTGAAAAGGAGTTCAAGATCAGTGATCTAGGAAAGTTATCATACTTTCTAGGAATGGAAGTCACATATACAAATCATGGTATATATATTTCACAAGAAAGGTAACTTCTAAACTTACTAAAGAAGTTTAACATGGAGAATTGTAGAGAAGCCTGAGGTCAATCATAAACTCAGCAAATATGATGGTGCAGAGTTTATAGATATGAGGAAGTATCAATCTTTAGTGGGAAGTTTGATTTATGCTACGCTAACAAGACCAAATCTTAGTTATGCAATAGGAGTTCTCTCACAGTTTATGCATTGTCCGAAGGATCAATATTGGATTGCATGACAAAGAGTTCTTAGATATATCAAAAGAACTATAAAGGACGGATTATATTATCCTTTTACATCAGATATAAAGCTCTTAGGTCACCGGAATGGATTGAATTTTTATTTGTCATATATCGCACGTACCAAAAAAGGCGTAGCAAATAGTTGTAACCTTTTATCCATTATTGAAAGGGCATTACGGTGTTCTTCGGCAAGAGACAAGATCGCCAGACTGTATGTCTAGGCGATCGTGCTAAGATGCTGTGTTGCAGATTTGCAGATATCTTGAGTATTGTTATTCTATTCTTGTCAATTTGCAGTGGCTCCTTATTAACACAGTAACTTGGTCTTAACATTAATAAGTCTGTACGACGTTGTGATTGTTAATTCGTGTGCTAATGTACTATGTAGCAATAAGATGTTGCCTTGAAGGATAGTTAGTGCTTAATCGAATGTTAATTTGGGAAAAATTAAATAAAGGGCCTCTACACTGTTAAACCCCTATCCATCCCCAAGAACCCAAAATGAGATTAAAAGCGACTTGTGAGAAGTGCTTTTAACACTGGCACCATCTGTGGGAAGATGGAAATCGATTTGGAATAACCAGTAAGGGTAGAGCAATAATCAAGATAAGCAATGGAGAATAGTAACCGTAGTTGAAGAAGTGATATATGCCGATTACTCATTCCGGTGAGTCCTACCCAAAGTATAGGCGAGATCAACATCCTTGGGTAGTTCCAAATTTATTAGGGACATCTCGAGGTGGTAGAAGTGTAGGCCAGTCAAGTCCAGTTGCAGAAGGATCGGAGCCAGTCAATAGTGATTCTGGTGCTAGTTCAGTGACACATGATGAGATTCCAGTAAATTTTGGTGTGAATCCGGTACTTTTTGGAGAAGGTACAGTGACTTCTAGGTATACAGAGATGTAGTGTGGAGTTAGTCCGACATTATCTGGCCAGAATTGGACCATTTTTGGATGATAAAGTTGTGTTATCGAGTGACACCGTTTTCGATGAAAGGGTAACCTGGTTCGGTGAAAGTTCAACAAGTTCTACTAGAAGTTCAATACCATTTGGTGGGAATTTGAAGTTTTTTGGTGATAGTGTAGTGTTACTTGGTGGACCCCTATTATGTTCACCACTTTTTGGTAGGAACCTACCTAATTTCAACACCAAAGCTGAGGAAAGGCTACTCAATTTGGAGCTAAGTAAGAGATTTAACAACATTTTTGAACCAGAAGGTGAGCACGCTGATAATACAGATTTTGAAGGACAAGAGACACCCCCTCAACATATAGATAAGAACAATACTACTCACAATAGCACCATGAGTGGTTCACAGTCACAGCAGCAAACACCCCCAGAGTCGCAACCGCAGTTTCAGCAATAGCAAAAGCAGCAACCGCAGCCAATCATTCCACATCGATCTGTTCCAACCGGAGTGACATATACAAAATTCCGTGGATTTTCGGGGGATGATCTTGACGCACATGTTCACACATTCGAGATCAGTTATGTAGTGTTGAATCATCCACCGGAATCGACGTACAAGGCCATTGTATTTCAGGCCACATTGGTTAATGAAGCAGCAAGGTGGTTGAGTGAATATGATATTAATCATTTTGGTGACTATGATGATGTGAGAGACGCGTTCCTACAGAGGTTTCGTTTGAAGAAGAACCCTACAGAAATCTTTGACTATTTGCAGAACAATCGACAAAAACCACACTAGAGTGTCCAGGAGTATGCTACACTATTTAGAACTCACTTAAGGGAGCTGCCTCCAGCACATGCCAATCTACCAGATGATGTCATAACACAATGGTTCATCAACGGATTGAAACCACAGTTAAAACAGATTATGATCATTCGCTGTGTGGACGGAATGACATTGGACGTTGTAATTGCAATGGCTTTACAGTTAGAGCACAAAGTTGGAGGTTTTACGGAGGACCTGGAATCGTTGAAAGCAAGTAAGAATGTAACCGAGGATCCATCCAAACAAATGTACTGTACTAAGTGCAAGAATTCCGGTCACACCAGTTCCACATGTGCTCTTAATCAAATGTATTGTGCCATTTGTAATACGACGGGTCACTCAATGGAAACTTGTGCATACAATGCGAAGGTGCAAATAGAGCGGCCATAAACGTCATAATACAGGAACCAGGACAGCTAGCCACCCATTACGTGCCACCAGAGTTGCAACCCAACTAGCAGTAGGGATACCAAATCTATCAAGGACCGCGAAGTAACAACTTTAATCAAAATCAATGGTAGGCAGGTACATCAGCTGAGAGTACTCCCCTCCCACCCCCTCGGTGTCATTTTTGTGGCGAGGTTGGCCATATTTGTAGATTCTGTAAAGAAGCCATAGAGTAGGACAAAAGGAAGAAGGAACGACAAAATCCGATGACCAACATGGTTTATATTTCCCCAATTGAGTCACAAGCAATCGTAGTTCAGACAAGATCTGGTAAACAGTTGCAACCAGCAGCTGAAGTTTTCGAACCGGGAATTTGTGAGCAGCAGCGGATGTTTGCAAAGGCTATTCAATGGACAACTAACGAGCTGACTGTATTTCCTGATCCAATTCCGGTAACACAGATCCCTCTGCCACGGACAAGATGGAGTGTACAGACTTCCGCCCCGACAACATCAGAATCACCACTAGACTCAATGATAACCACAACGCAAACAGACCAGGCATGGGATGTCCTATCTAAGGCTTCAATCACACTCCCTCTGGGACAGTTGCTTGCCCTAGTTCTGGGTGTAAGATAGCAATTTCAACAATAAGTTAGCCTCGAATCTTCATGTACTCTGGCAACTGTGACCATACAACCAGAGATGGATCCTACGGTAGATCATTGAGTCCCATTGATCACCGTCTGGTATAAAAACCAAAAGATTACCCAAGTTTTAATTGATGGTGGGTCGGGTGTGAATATTGCAATAGCAGTACTCTGTAAGAAATTGGATTGGACCCAAATTGAACCAGTGCACTTCTTTGCGCGAATGGAAGACCAATCTAGAGCCCATCCGGTGGGACTATTATGTAATATTCCTATTACCTTGCAGGGAACCACATTTAGAATGACTTTTGTAGTCCTAAAGTTACCAGAATCCAGCCTCGACTACAACTTACTCTTCGATCGACCATGGCTAAAGCAAGCCAAAGTTGTACAGGATTGGTCAGCTCAAGAGTTAATTTTCAAAGACAATCACCGGAAATATTTAGTTACATTGGAAGCTCTGGAACCTTGTGATTTACACGCATGTCCATATGTTGCAGAGCCAGTCCATATGTTGGATAAGCTATCTGATTACGAGGAGGAGGCTTTCCTTAAGACCAATAAGGACCTTATCCCACTAGGTACTGTAGATTTACATGTGGTAGCAGATAACTGGAGTCCGGCAGCTTGTACGGTCGTACCAATGATCGAAGAAGCAGAAGCAGATGATGACATAACTATGGATGAAGCCACTTTACAACAACTGTTGCAGCCAGCTGATGACTTGGCCAAGCCTAGACAGTTTAATGTACCGGAGGATCAACTGGTAACATACAACTTGGGTGACACGGTTAATCCGAGACCAGTTAAAATTAAGGTAGGATTAGCAGAAAAATTCCAAGATGATTTGGTACAACTCCTGCGTGAGTTCTTAGATGTTTTTGCTTGGGACTACAGAGGCATGAAGGGCCTTGACCCACTGATTTATCAACATAGAGTGGTACTAAAACCGGATGCGAAACCCATCAAACAACCTAGCTACAAGATGAATCCTAATTATGCGGTGCAGGTTAATGCCGAACTTGATCGTTTATTGAAGGTGGGATTTATTGTGCCAATTGAGCATGCTAAGTGGATATCACCAATAGTGATAGTGCCGAAGAAAAATAAGCAGTTACGCATTTGTGTCGACTACCGGAAGCTTAACGCATCCACCGTACGGGATCCGTTCCCTCTTCCTTTTCTGGATACAATGCTCGATAGGGTATGACAGCATTCATCACCAACTGGGGCGTTTATGCATGCACCGTAATGTGGTTCAGTTTACGGAATGCCCCGAGTACATTCCAAAGATGTATGCAGGAAGTCTTTTCACCTTACTTAACCATGTTTATGCAAGTATATCTGGATGATTTTTCATTGTTTGGTGATACTTCAACACACTTGTATCATTTACGGTGTTGCTTTGAAAAGTGCCAGGAGTATCCATTATGTTTGAATCCCACCAAATGAGTTTTTGTGGTCTCCTGTGGAAAGCTGCTCGGCCATATCATTTCTAAACAAGGAATACAAGTAGATCCGGATAAAGTAGTAGTCGTGTTGGAGGCACCAGTCCCAAAGACATCGAAAGAAGTTATGCATTTCCTTGGTCAGATTCGATGGCATGGCAGGCATTTACGGTGGTTAGCTCATTTAGCGACGCCACTTAACAGAATTATGACCAATACCCCGAGGAAGTATGAATGGACTAATGAGTGTCAAAAGGCATTTGATTGTTTGAAGATCTTATTAGCACAGCCCTGATCCTGCAACTGCCTGATTGAGAACGTGCATTCCATGTATTTGTAGATGTGTCAGATATAGCATTTGGTAGTGTGTTGATGCAATAAACCGACAAATGGTTTCGGACTGTGTACTATGCGAGTCACAGACTAGCTCCGAGAGAAAGGAATTACTCTGTGATAGAACGAGAATGTCTTGATCGGGTATACTCTGTTAAGAAATTTCGGCATTACTTATTGGGTCGTAAATTCACTTTTCGTGTGGATCATGCCGCACTGATGTATTTGGTCCGGCAGCAACATTTAGGTGGTAGACTGGCAAGATGGGTTTTACTACTACAGGAGTTCGATTATGAAGTTATTCATCGACCCTGCACAGCACATGTCTTGGCGGATTTTCTATCTCGACTAGATTCTGATGAGTCTCCGGTAGGTGTTGATGACACTACGCCGGCTATTTATGTCACCAAGAAAACTTCTGAAGAATCTCTAGAACCTCTTGTTGCTCCTACATACTATGATACGTTAATAACTTTCCTCACTGATGGATGTCTTCCTCCTAATACTTCCGCTTCTCTGTGCCGAAAAATTGCAGTCTGCGGTCCACGATTCTGGTTGACTGTGGGTCAATTGTATTACATAGATCATATTGGATTCCTACTCAGATCTATTCCTCCACATGAATCGGCATCAGTTATTGTTATGGCTCACTCATTACCCATTGGAGGACACTTCGCAGCTGAACTTACTCACCGAAAAATTATGCAAAGTGGGCTATGGTGGCCTACAATGTATAGAGATGTGGTTCAATTTGTGCAGCAATGTGATGTCTGTCAACAGTCTGGACAGCCCTTGCAGCGACACTTCTTTCCCCTTCAACCTGTCTTACCTTTGGAACCCTTTCAAAAGTGGGTTCTAGATTTTATTGGCCCAATAACACCACCAGCGACCCTCACCAACAATCGATACATCTTCACTTGTACAGATTATGCCACCAGGTGGGCGGAAGCTTGGGCTCTTCATTCTGCCATAGGTGTTTTGATGGCCAAATGATTGATGATGGATGTCTTCCCTCGATAAGGATTACCGCTGGAGATATTGACGGACTAAGGAACACATTTTGCAAACAAGTAAATGCAAGTACTGACTTAGACTTTTTAGATTGTACACAAAATTAAGCTCATCGTACTATCCATGTGCTAATGGTCTGGCTGAAAGTACCAATAAGACTCTATTGAATATGCTTCGCAAATTGATCTTGGAATGACTAGAATGTTGGAATCAACTCTTACTTGTAGTATTATGGGCATACCGGACCACGTACAAAGTGGCAACCAGAACAACTCCGTTTAAACTTTCTTACGACATGGAAGCTATTGCGCCAATGGAAGTAGTGATACCGAGTCTGCGTGTTGCCTTATCTCAGTAATTACTACCGAAAGAATCTTTGCCATTTCGGTTGGATGCGCTCAAATCATTGGATGGACACCACTGGGAAAGTTTCATGATTCTTCAAGAAGTTCAGCTTCATCAAGCCCGTACTCATGATCATTTCCTCAAGACCCTTGTCTTTACGGTTGGCCAGCTTGTTTTATTCTATAATGCTAAAGCCAACAGATTTGCCGAAGACTTTAAGTTACGATGGTTTGGTCCATACCGGATTGCTGAACAAGTGGGACCAACAATTTTTCGGTTGGCGACCTTAACAGGTGTTCTCCTGCCAAAAGTGATTAATGGGTCTAAGCTTCGCCCATATCACCAGCTGTCTGATAACCTATGACGTGTACTTAGACTTTTTCGAGTGTCACTTGTTTTCTTTTTATCCCCGTATTTCGGTTGACCACTGACCGTAATCTTCTCGTTTGGGTATCTAACTATGATTAATTGCCGCCTTGTGTTACTGTTTCTGTTCATGTATGCATGCCGTAATTATGAAGGATATCTCTCCAATACGGTGCTATGATTAGGTTTTTGTCGTCTAACATTTCCCGTGCTCTTAGTTAATCTTGTTTTTCTACTGATAATCGCTATTGTGTTTGTGTGATTGTGCGCTCTTTGTATTCTATGCTTTCGTGTTTACTTGTGCACTCCATGGAAGCTCTCGTGAATGTCGCTACCTTCCGTGTGGGTCTCACTCCAGAAGTGAGTGAGTATTTTGCGCACTCGTGGTCTGTTGGCGTTCGCTGAATTGCCCTCGCATTCAGTGGAAAGTCATCCATTCCACACACAGATTATTTCTGCTATTGTTGTCACACCTACTACAGAGCAATGTTGGCCAATTCCGTGTTTAAACCCTCGTGTAGTCATTACTTTAGCCATGTTCGCTGAAGGTTTTCGACTCCCTCGGGAAGGATTGGAGAATGGTCCACTTCTTTCCCTGGCCACCATGAAAGAGTTTTTCCCCCGGTACTCATCTAATGAGTATGCCATTCTTTGCAGACCCGAACCAGAGCACACTGCTCTACAATTCCTGGTCGCCACACTCAATCTACAGAAACGCACATATGGCATTGCACGCCCTTTTTATTCCAGGATAGATACCGCTTCCCGTGAGCCTGTAAATTTCACATCCTTCTTTTTCCTGCGCATCCATTGTGAATGTGTAGCGATTATGAAACAAATCGCTAAGAGTGACCTCCCTCGTTCTCATTTAACCCATATCCTCACTTTCCTCTTTCCGGTGATCCAAGCCGTGCAACCTCCTCCAACCGCTCCCTTCTCGTTACATGAAGAATCTACTCAAATGCTCGAGGACGAGGATGAGGACGATGAAGATTTGCTTCAACTATTTCACCGAAAACGCAGATGTGTTAGCCCCTCTGAAAGTCAAGTGCTAGGATCCACTGCTGGTCACGAAACTGAAGTCTTCCACGACACTGCCACATCTCTTCATGTGGAATCATCCGTTCCCTCTTCTCCACTCAAGTATCAGGAACAAGGTGCACGCATGGAAGAATCCAAAGAAGTATCTTTCGGGGAAGACTTTCATCAGCAGGATGAGGAAGTTGTGAAAGATATTATAGCCGAAATCATCACAAAAGTGATTACCAATGCTGAGGCCGTGATCAAAAAGGCTGAGGTGACAAATAAGAATACAACTGAAGTAGTCCTGGTGCAGAATACTCTTATCCCTCTTCCTTCACCAATTAACCCTACTGAGCCTATTGCAGTATGTCCTAGTGCAATATCCAATGTAATTCGTGAAGCACCCACCCCTCCATCCTCTTCTCCCGATTACTCTCCACCACCCTCCCCTCATCTATTTTCCGCCTCTTCATCACAACCCCCTCCTCCTCTTCCTCCTCCGCCTATTCTGTTTAATGAACTGGAATCTATGGGTCGCCTCCTGATCCAGTTTTCTCAGCAATTACCTCTTCAAATGAAGCTGGCAACCGAGAATATCCGACAAGAATTGCAAGGCAAAGTCAATTTGCTAGAAGCGGATATTGCCCCATTATAGGAAGAAGCCAATGCAGTCAAAGCAGAGAACCATGCTCTGCAGGTTCAACTTCAACAACTCCAAGTGCTGGTAGCAGAGCAAGATAACCTGATTGCCCAACGAGATGCCACTCTTGCTGCATTGAATGAAAAGAGTGTTCTTTTAGATGCTCGCGATGCAGAAATCAAGTAGTTAAAACAATTGGTGCAGGACAAAGATGATGCTCAAATTGCTCTGGGCAATTTATTGGAAGAAACGCATGAAGATCTTGCGTTAGTTACACAAAAAGGACAAGAAATGGCAGATTTGGCTAATCAGAACACTACAGAATTAAAGCAGGTGTCTGAAGAGCTTTTCCAAAAAAGTCGTGAGTTAGATGCAGAAATTGTCAGGACGATTTAGCTTAAGAAAGAGTTGGAAGTTGTTATGAAAGAAAGGGATGTGTATTATAAAACCATCCAATATCAAGCTCAGGAATTGGAATGCAGAGAAAAGCAGCTAGGTGTTCAAGGAGATAGATTGTCCTGAATTCATGCTCAAATTGTTGATATGAGGCTGAGCAGAGATGTTGTGTTAGCCAACAAATTCTACTTACAAGAAGCATTTTTGCAGACACACATAGATTTACTGATGAGTCAAGTTATTACAGCTGGTTTGGTGAGAATAGACGCACAACTGGTTGAGCCAGAAACTTTGAAGATTATGCTGGATTCTTTAAAGCAAAAAATCACCAGAACCCTTAAACTAGCCAGAACCTTGTACATACAAGGCATAGTTGATGAGCCTTATTTCTATTTTTCTTTGCAGGTTCGAGTCCACCGTGCGTGCCAGTGTTAGGTTGCCGAAATGGATTGAATTTCTATTTGTCATATATCGCACGCACCGAAAACGCGTAGCCAATAGTTGTAACCTTTTATCCATTTATGAAAGGGCATTACGGTGTTCTATTACGGTGTTCTTCGGCGAGAGAGGAGATCGCCAAACTATTTGTCTGGGCGATCGTGCTGAGATGTTGTGTTGTAGATTTGCAGATATCTTGAGTATTGTTATTCTGTTCTTGTCAATTTACAGTGATTCCTTATTAACATAGTAACTTGGTCTTAACATTAATAAGTATGTACGATGTTGTGATTGTCAATTCACGCGCTCATGTATTGTGTAGCGATAAGTTGTTGCCTTGAAGGATAGTTACTACTTAATCAAATGTTAATTTGGAAAAAAATAAATAAAGGGCCTCTACATTGTTAGACCCCTATCCATCCCCAAGAACCCGAAATGAGATTAAAAGCGACTTGTTAGAAGTGCTTTTATCAAAGCTGAGAGCATACAGTGACTCAGGCTGGGCAGGAAGTTAAGATGATAGAAGGTCAACACATGGATATTTGATATACCTAGGAGATAAGCTTGTCAACTGGTGTTCAAAGAAGCAGCATATAGTGGCTTTATCATCAACAGAAGCATAATATAAAGGACTTGTGGAAGCAGCTAAAGAAGTGATATGGATGCAAACCTTGTTCAAAAGCTTGGGTATTGACCAAGGTATACCTATCATACATGGAGATAATATGAGTTCATTGTATCTTGCAGCAAATCCAGTATTTCATGCAAGAACAAAGCACATAGAGATTCAATATCATTTCCTGAGGGAAAAGGTAATGGAGAAGGAGATTGAAATAGTATACACTCCTACAAAAGATCATATTACAAATATTTTGACAAAGAGCTTGGATGGAGTAAAGACAAGGAGATTCAAAGAAATGGCAAGAATAAAAGAAAAGAAGAATATATGAAAGACCAGAGGATGTTAATTAGTGATTGAGGGGAGCTGTTGAAGAATCACTCACTAATTAGACATAAAAGACATGAAGACATATGAAGGAGGAAGGAAGACAAGAGAAGCAGAAACAAAGCATTCAAAAAATCAAGCCTTAGTGAAGGGACAAATTCACAACTGTAGTATAGTTCATAGAAACTTCCAGAATTAGGAGTTTTGAGTCTCAAAACAAATATGTATATAAATGAGTTAGAAGATCATATAGAGTAGAGTTAGACGGAGAGTTTGAGAGGCCGAAGAAAGAGTTTCAGAGACCGGAGAAAGAGTACATAGAGTAGAAGGAAGTGCGCATATGAAAAAGATGAATAATAGAACCTGAATTGTCGGGTATTCATCTATAAGAGAGATGGTAAGGAAGAACTACTCAGAATAGGAGAGTTTTCCATGGCTATGAGCAAAGTGAGGCCAAGCCATTGTGTACACATCTTCTCTAATAGAAAACACATGTTTCTGTGGAAAGATTTGAGCGCATTCTTCTTGTGTGAAGACATCTAAGTGATTTCATGTTACTGTGAAAGTTAGTTAACAGCTACAGTTTTCTCAGCGCACATTTTGCAGTACTTCTACAAGTTAGATCTCATAGTATAGTGTAAACTTTTTCATGACTGCTTATTTAGAAGCTAATAGCCTCAACTACACATTGATCAAAAGAGTTTTGTGAAACGGGACATGTACACATAGTACTGTGTCTGACAGTAAAGACATCCAAAACTGATGAAGTTTTCCTCAAACTTCAGATATAGTTCATTCAGTGAAGGAAGCTCATGTATTACTTCCTTACTTCATTTACAATATTTGAAGTAATCACAAACAGAATTGCAATTGATTCCAGTAATATTCCGGTGCAATTATGGTGAGCTAAGAGTGACATTCCGGTAAGAGTCTGGTGAAGTTCGGGTGAGATTCCAGTGAGTTTTGGTATAGTTAAGTGGAGGAAAGAATATCTTACAGTAAATAAACAAAGAATTGTAAAGATTGAAGTAAACCAGATCAGAATTGAAGCCTGAAGAAAAGGCAAAGTTTTCTATAAAGTGAATTTCAGATTTCACTAAATACAGTTATAAAGTTTTGAGTTCGGAAAGGTTGCTAAGCTATTGATGATTATAAAGGTGTTCTAATATCACTCGAGCTTAGTGCTTGTGGCGTGGTGAGCTCCACAATTTAGTTTCAATTTTTCATCACGCCAACAAGTTTCCTTATCAGTGGTCTAAGTTGTTTGAAATGGTGTGTGTCAGAAGTGCATCAGCATTGAACTTCCTTTTTCTCACTGCCTCTAATGAAAGAAAATATTTTTCCCTGAAGGCATCACTCCCATTGCTGCATGTGAGTTGTTTCAGCACTTATAATTATGCGAACCTGTACTATACATGAAAATACTTTTGTAGATTTCAATTTTCCATGTGCATCCATCTATATATCTATATAGAGAGTGCATAAACTAAAATCTCCAAAGTCGCCTCCAATGTCTGCTATCACAGATCGGTTCTCCTATTCTTCATTGTTGAAATCCCTCACCTGCAACAAAAGGCCCCTAATTCCTTGTCCTATATATTTGAGCACAACTCCCGAGATGCAAAAGTCAAACAAAAATCAGACAATGTTCGAAGTGTAGCTTTTGTGGTTATTAGCCATATAATTTTTGGTTCCATAGGATATGAAGATCAACCAAAGCCAAAGAAAACCTGAGATATTCCTTCTTTACCCACGAGCTACTGTTCTTCCCTCTGTCTTTATTTTTCTCCTTGCTCCTATTTCCCAGACATTCGTATCTCCTCTCCTAACTTGATGTCTTGTGAGTTTCCTCCATATTCTTCAATCACAAGGAGATCTTTGAATAAGCTCGATTGTAAAGATTTTGTAGTTTCGAATGGATCAACGGTTGGATTTGGAAACCTTGCAATGCTCTATCTCTTATTCATTGAAGGAGTACCACCAATGAGTGTTCAGTTTATTGCAATCACAGAGGACGATGTAAGTTCCTTGTCTTCTGCATTTTGGCTACTCAACCCTATGTATATCATTCCTCCCAAAGGAAGTTTTTCAATTGTAAACATGTGTTTACTTGAGCATTTGAAGTTGAATGTTTCATTCCAAAATAGTAAGTTTTTTGAGCTCATCATTGTGCAAAATCATTTGGTTTAGATCAACTATTTCTGATAGATATTCCAAAGTAAATACTGAGTTTTATTGCACTAATTGCATTCCAATAAGGTATATTAGACTTTACAAAATCTTAAGGGCTAGTCCAGCATTGTTTGGTTGGACCAATCTCCATCACTTTGAACCTTACTTTTCTATCTCACTCAAGCTTCTCGAAGTTCTCTCAATGGTATTAGACATTGATCAAGATGGCTGATGTGTTTCCCTCAATGATTGAGAATCTTGATAGAAACAACTATATTTCTTGGGAAATTAGAATGGAAGCCTATTTCCAAGGTAGAAATATACATGGAATCATAGTAGATGATGAAGCTATGCCTATTCCAAGATGGAAAGGAGGACCTACACAAGAGTGTTGGAGTTTGAGGTCTGCGGAAACATGTGATCAACAGATGGAAGAACAAGAAGCTTGGAGCACAACACACTATATTGAATGTATTACCAAGAGAATGCACAAAGATAAGTTACCCATTAGGGTTATAGGTGTACATACAAGCTAGGTGAAAAGACATCCTAAAGAGGATAAATAGTACCCCAATAGTCCTTGTGTGTTCACACACATCATTACCTGAATATATCAACAAATCCCCCTTAGGAGTGATGTGCTGAACAAGGAGCTAGCACTCCTATATAAGGAAGTGCCACATTATGTGGAGTTGATCCACAAAATGTAGTAAGTCCAAAGCTTCACAGAAAGTGTCAAACATCTCCCTAGGTAGAGCCTTTGTGAAAGGTCTACAATGTTCTCTTGTGTGGGCACATATGCCACACTATTCTCTCCAGCACAAAACATCTCTCCAACATAATGATAGTGCATCTCAATGTGCTTAGTGGGAGCATGGAACACAAGGTTCCTTGCAACTACAAAGGTGCTCTATTTGTTAGTGAAGATGGTGGTGGTACAAGACTTACCAACACCCAAATCAGCCATATGGCATCACAACCACACAGACTCAACAATCATAATGAAAGCTACCCTATATTCAGCCTCATAACTAGAAGTGGCCACAATAAGTTGCTTTTTGCTCAACCAAGATATGCATGAGCTACCAAGAATGAAGCAAAAACTACTAGTGGACATAGGAGTGTCATAGCAAGCATCCTAGTTAGAGTTAGAAAAAGCATATAAATATGGTAGAAGTGATCCCTTGGGATAAAACAATCCAAGTAGCCAGGTATCACTCAAGTAGCAAAAGATGCGCTTAACTGCCTACCAATGCTTGATGGCTTGCTCATCTGTGAGATAAAAAGTTGAATATCGAATCAAGTAATGCATAATTAAATCAAGCATGCAAGAATGTGTTGATAGATAAAAGCATCAAATGCATCTCCAGCATCTTGAGAACTCAATCGTAGACCTATTTCCATAGGAGTGGCAATAGGTTTGTAGTCTTCAAGGCCAAAATGCTGCAATAATGTGTCAATATATTTTGTTTGACACAAAGTTATTCCGCCATCAACTTGCATAAGCTGAATGCCCAAATAATGGCACAAATGCCCCAAATCTGATATCTCACATGATGCATGCAAATGAGCCTTAAAATAAGCAATATGCTTCTCATGAGGACTAGTGAGCAGCATGTCATCAACATAGACAACAATGATCAGAGCACATCATTGCACGTTTAACATATAAGGTGCTCTCAATTGGACTATTCTCAAAACCATGTGCAATCAAGTAGGCATGCATCTTTTCATAACGACGGCGTGGTGCTTGCTTCAAACCATATAATGCCTTTTTCAACCTGCACACTTTGTTTTCATGTCCTTTCTATACAAAACCACGATGCTGAAAAACATACACTCATTCATGCAAGTCACCATTCATAAATGTATTTTTAATTTTGAGCTAATGTATGTTTCAACCATGATGAGCTACAAGTGCATAGATCCTATGAACAACAATAATGTGGCATGTAGGAGTAAACATCTCATCAAAATCAATGCCTCTTTCTTGAGCATAACCCTTTGCAACAAGCCTAGCATTATACATCTCAAATGATCCTTTATGCTTAGGCTTCAACTTGTATACCCACTGAATGCAATGGCCTTTCTACTAAGAGGTAACTCACATAAAGTGTAGGTACCATGTTTCATAATAGCATCATATTTTGATTGCATAGCAGACATCCAATTTCTTGAATTGTGTGATTCATCAAACAAAACAGGTTCATTCTCATCACACATACTAGAGGAAGCAATAGCATAACAATCTCATGCAAAAAAAGCACTATGAGAGCATGAACGAGTATGATATGATAGAGGTGTATCTAATTTGGTATCTTGCAAAGTCTACACTAGCCGTTTAGGCATAGTTTTTGCCTCCTATATATCAGTTCACTCATCAATACGTGAATCATGTAAATCTGCATCAGGAACGAAATGATCTATATCATCATGTGAAACCTATAAAGGCTTTGAAATTGCCTCATTTGTACTCGCACTAGACTCTCCACCTCTAAAAAGAGGCAGCAAAGCATCATACATATCTTTGCAACTAATTGATGTCTCCCTAGAACATGAAAGTAATGGCTCAATAGCATTTTCCAAAAAAAAAAACAACATCACATCTAACCAAAATGTCTTTAATCTATGGATGATACAGAGGATAGCATTTTCTTTTAGAACTATACCCAAAAAAAATACATTTCACTACTTTATCATCCAATTTCCTACATTGTTGTTGAGACACTAATGCATATGCCAGACAAATAAAAACATGCACATGAGCAAGAGATGGCTTGCAACCATGCCAACCTCATATCAAGTGATAGACTGTAGTGCTTTAGTGGGACATTTGTTAAGTACATATGTGGCACACATAACAACCTCAAGCAAAAATCTATGTGGTAAAGCTTGAGACTTGACCATACATCTCACCATCTTCATGAGTGAACTATTCCTCCTTTCAGAAACTCCATTCTATTGAGGTGTATACAGCATTTTACATTGATGTTTTTGCCCACATTCAACCAAAAATGCATTAAAATTAGAAGACATATATCCCCCCTGACCAGAATGGTGGGTTCCCATTTTACTTAATGATAGATTTTCAGCCAAAACGAGAAATTGTTTGAAGCACATAAACACTTCGAACTTTGCTTTCAATGGATATACCCATGCATGCATGGAAACATCATCGATGAAAATCATGAAGTAAATATAGTTTCCAAAGGAGGGTGTCTAAAATGTGAACAAGCTGCAATTTTTGAGTAGCTCGAACTGAACCATCTTTTGGGAATGAGGAACTCTTCATTTTTCCCAAAATGAAGTCTTCACAAACACATTTACCAGGTCCCTCAAGTTTGGGTAGAGAGGATGCCATTTGATATTTTTGCATGCGTAGCAAACTTGCAAAATTCATTTGAACAAAGCATACATGCCAAAGCTTCGCATTTGACATAGCCTGAAAATCAGGTACTGCACATGCTGAATCATTCAAAAAAAAATCATAGTCAACGAGCTTATACAACCTAGCACATAAAATGCCAAAAGCAATAATGACATCATCGTTTGATAGATCATGAACTATACATCTATCATCCACAAATTTTACAACTAATCCGATATTGGCTAATGCTAAAATTGATAATAGATTTTTCTTGATCCCTAGCACAAATAAAGCATCTGACAATATAAAAGAACAACCATTAGCAGTAGTCATAATGATTTTTCCAACTCCCATAAGAGGATAAAAGGTGTTGTTGGCGCATGTGATAGTATTTTGTGTAGGGGCAGGCTCAAGTGAAGTGAAGAAAATATTTTGCAAGGTAATATGTTTGGTTGCCCCACTATCAAAGTACTGAACATCTCCGTCTATTGTAGACATACATTGTTCATGCGAAGATTGGTAATAACTACAAATAGTGGTAAATGACCATTCTTCATTCTACACAAGATTAGTAGACTCTATTTTGCAATAGAGGCCTCTACAACAACCATTCCAAACTCTTTCTTTGCCTCTTTTCCAGGCAATTTTGGACAACTCTTTATGACATGATCATTTCCTTTATAGTATTTGCAAAACAACTTCTACTTTTCTGTTTTCTTCTCATCTTTATCATATCTCTTTGATTGTGTAGAATTAGTAAAGTTATGCTTACTAGTAGATGAGGTCCATTTACATTTGCCTTTCTGACTCACCATGAAAGCTTGATCTGCAACATGCATAATGGGCTTGTTTTGCCTAGACTAATCTTCCTACAATAGAACAAAGATTAACTTCTGGAATGATAAGGCATTTGGATTGCCTTTCATCATCAATTGAAGAGTAAAAGCAAAACTCTAATATGAATTTGGAAGATCATTCACATCAGTTTGCATAAGTGAGTGATGAGGCAAGATTTCACTAGTAGAAAATAACTCCTTCAAATCTTTGATCTTTGTAAAAAATCTATCCATTGAATCTCGTTCATTCATGTGCTCACTCTCCAATGGTATTGGGAGGCAAGCAATAGGAGCCTCATTCCTTGCCTGGTATTATGTGGTAAGTGTATCCCAAGCATTCTTTGCTATTTTGCAAGAGTGAATGTGAGAAATAGTGGCATGTTTGACAAACAATGCTATCAATGCTTGTGCCTAAGCATCTCTACCATCCCAACAAAGTTTCATTTTAGTAGAAACCATAGCACAAAAAGCAACCTAACGAATATCACCATCTTCAATGCCATCTACATCACCTTTAGTAACCATGTTTATAGGTGTAATAGGACATTTTTCAACACCTTGCAAAATATTCCATAGTCCTTTCGCAACCAATGCATGATGCATCATATATGCCCATAATGGGTAATTAGTATCATCCAAATTATCCTCAACAACCAACATTTAGAATACATCACTACTTTCACCGATGGACACTAACTAAAATACCCTTATGTAGAAAAATGATTGTATCTCAAAAAGTTGAACAGAACTTCCTATCAAGTTCTTCCAAACTTGTAGTAGACTTCAAGGTGCTTATACTGGCACCACAAGGAATACGCGTGCATAGCAACAGTTAATGTGAAACAATTTTTTCGCTATATAATTGCGTAAAGCATCGCAACAAGCGTCAAGTGCATAATGTCAGTTAAACGATGAAAACTTCGGTGTTCTTATCGACATGTGGAGTGGCATGCATTGCAACGGTCATATCAAATGTTGCTAAAGCAATGATATAAAAAAGAATCACATAAGCAATAATAAATTGCACCACATAAACGAGGATATTTAGCATTGCTTATGCAACACTATCTAGAGATGGATATACGACGGTTTAGAATTGGTTACATGATAGTTTTTTTATGAAAAAAATAAAAATGTTGGAGGCTCTTTGATCGGCATCTACACACATCTGATCAAAGAGCTCTTCAATGTTCAGAATTGCGGTGCACTTATGAGCTGAAACAATCGATTGTTGAATTGTTGTTTTGTCTAATCTCCATCTTATTCTCTCTCTCTCTCTCTCTCTCTCTATTTCTCTCCTTTCTACCTCTTTCTCTTTGAATTATCTCTCTCTCTATTGCACGTTATTCAAGAAGTTAACCAAGAAAAAAATATGGCTAACTATTGTAAGTACAATTTCCATTCTTTGTATATCATTTGAGTTTTGTTATTTTCATTAATTAGCATACTCACACTTATTGATATGCACATATACACTTATACATGAAGATGCACATTCACACATATAGACATGCACATACACACACATACATGTGCACATAGATTTACAAATACACACACATACACAAATACACACACATACACATGCATATGCATAAAAATTTCTACAAACACATAAAAAGACTTGCACGCATGCATTATTTCATATATACATACACATACACACATTAACATGTACATAAATACATGCATATGCACATCTACATGCATGCACATTCACATGCATGCATACACAAATGGATGCAAATGGAAATGCATCCACATGCACATGCATGTTTCATACATATACACATGCATATACATACACTTGTATATGTTTATACACATACACATGCATATGCACAGATGTACATATGCACACACATAAACATATATACACATATATATGCACATATGTACACATATGCACATATGTACACACATGCACATACACACACATGCACATACATATACACATATACATGCACATACACACATATACACATACACTTACACATATACTCTTTGCAGCTGCTTGTTTATGTAAATAGAAAAGAAATACATAAATTAAATGTAAAAAAATAATAAAACATATGAGAATCATATTTTAAATATATTTGATAGATACATAAGTGATGTATGTTTTTTTCTTGATTTAATCATATTTTGAGCAATCAGAGGGCAATCCACCACCTCCTACCCATGCAATGACTTCACATGTGTCCTCCGATAGGAATTATGATGAATTTTACTATCAAGAGCATATTATATGTCGGTGTAAGTTTTGCTATGGCACGTATCAAAGACCATGATTGGAATGTGTTGAACATGAGGTAGAGTATGGTACTTTTGAGCATGCACCACCACCTGGTCAACATGATAATTCTTGGTTATGTATTCTTCCTATAAATTAATGCCATTATTTTATTTTAAAACCATATACAAAATCAAATTATCATTAATATACATGAATATTTGCTTGATGATGATGATGATGATGATGATAATTCTCATACTCATAATGCTTATCTACCTCATACACGTCATGGACTTGTTGTTCATCAATTACAAGCAGAGGTTTCTAGAGATCCTCTACCTCTTGGTTTAGAGATTGAAACAGTTGGAGATTATCCATTGCTAGCTCTTGATCGTTCTCTAGTACAAACATATGATATAAGAAGATACCGAGGATGGAATAGAGGACCACTTCCTTTAGATGGAGAGGCTTTTAACTTTTGGGGTAATCCCTATAAGGTTGCTCCATCCACTAGTACTAGTGTTGGTGGTGATCTCTTTATTGTAGAGGATTTGTATGTGCCTCGGGGTCCTATATATGGATGGGAAGATAGGCATCGACTTGCACATTATTTTCAAAGCATGAGCACTTATTGAATATGCTTGAATGCAGCGTCCCTTACTAGTAGAAGGATTTCACATGCAAACAATGACTCCAATGTATGACATTGATGATATTCCACCAAATCATTCATTGTTGCCATTAAGACCTCATTTATCAGAAGTTTCTATGGGGAGGATACGCAAAAGTGATCGGGTGGAATATGCAAGGTTGAAAGACCTATATTCAAAACAAGATAAAGTACACGATTTATGCGACAATGATGAAGATGATGGCATGGAATATTTTATTGAGGATTGGTATCAAAATGAGAGTGAGAGCATTGATATTTATAAAAATGAGAAATATCTTTGAGATGAATTTCTAAAGCATGTATATGCCGGAGGTCGTTCGACATGACTTAAGTGCAAGCTACTAGATGATAAGAGCTTATTTGGGTTAAAGACCCATAATTAGCATAACTTTTTATGGGCAATTGATTTTTCCAAGGTAATTCGATCTACTAGAGAACTATATATTCTGCCTAGGGATATT
>CM035410.1:73463388-73550888 GCA_020310875.1 Ceratopteris richardii
CTTCTCAAGTAAGAGGGAAATTGGATCCTAAAGTAGAGAAGTGTATCTTTGTTGGATATGATCAAAACCAAAAAGGATAGAGATTGTATAATCCCACTAATAAAAGCTTCTTAATTAGTAGGGGTGTAGTATTTGATGAGAATAAATCTTGGTTTGATGATGATAAGATTATCTTGCACTTAATTTCGACCTCTAGGGAGAGAGCAGCAGCCTCTACAAGATTACTGTTGGTGAAGAAGATGATGCAGAGAATTGAAGGAGCAAGACAATGATGGTCACAAGTGTATGTATATTGCTTCCATGTAATGTACAAGTGATTTTAAATCTTTATATAGACTCTAGGAGTGTTCCACGACAAGTGGAATTTGAATTCAAATGAAGGTGGGAATGGTTGTTGGACGGAATCAATTCACTTTCCTACAATCTAGGAAAAGTGAAGATCTAGTTTTATCTACTTTTAGGTGATTGATTGCTTGATTGAATGCAACTTCAACCACCACAAATTCGTGGGATTTGGGCTCTAACTTTCTACCTTTACATATGTAAAGCTCAAGGCTTTTACAACGGTAAATGAACCATCAAAAATCTCTCAAAAAAAAATACAATAAATGAGCATAAGAAAAAGAACTCTCCAACGGATATTCTTTCGACACGATAGCCTTTGATGTAGATCAAATCCACCTCAAGCATTGTGTAAGCTTGATGTTCCAACAGCTCCCCCTCAAACTAAAGTATGCTTGAGTCTTCATTCTCTGATATGTTGAATACCTGCCATAGCTTTGAATCTACAAAGTTGTATTCCATCAAGTGCCTTCGTCATCATATCTGCTACTTGCTTTTCAGTCGGAAAATAGGATGAAGTGGTAATGTACTTCTATGTGCTTGCTTCTCGAATGGAAAATAGGATTTGTCGCTAGATGCATGGAACTTACATTATCTCCAAATATGTGAGGTTTGGAACTCACAAGTCCCAAATCTGTATACAATGCTTTTAACCGTATTGCCTCTTGAGTTGCTATGGTCAAGCCTCTATACTCTGCTTCAGTTGAGGATAAAGCAACTATTGGTTGCTTCTTGGAACTCCATGACACTAGCTTCGAACCTGCAAATGCTAAGTAACCGGATGTACTTTTTTGATCATCCTTAGCTCCTGCCCAATCTGCATCTAAGTAGATTTTGATATCCAAATCAGAAGAGTAAGGATAGAATATACCTTCGTTGATTGGACCTTTGCGATACTTAAGTACTATCTTAGCCGCATCCATGTGTGGTCTTCTCGGTGAGTGCATGAACTGAGTAAGCACTCCCACACTATATGAGATGTCTGCCCTTGTATGAGCAGCATATATCAAGCTAACTACCAAGCTTTGATACTCTTTAATGTCTTCAATTTTCTCACCTTCATAAACACTAAGTTTATGATTCATCTCCAAAGGTGTACCTGCAGGTTTAGTGTTCTCCATTTTGAACTTGAAAAGAAGATCCTGAATATATCTTCTCTGAGTCAAATACATTCCTTCATCTGTATATATCACCTGCATACCTAGGAAATATGTGAGCTCACCTAGATCACTGATTTTGAACTCCTCTTGCATGTGTCTCTTGATCCTTTGAATGCCATTTAGATCATCAAATGTCACAATAATATCATCTACATATACACATAGATAGATAACCTCATTATGATCCATTTTGATGAATAGAGAAGGATCTGAGCTGCTAGCTTTGAACCCTTGATCTTGAAGATATGTAACCAACCTATAATTCCAAGCACTAGGAGCTTGTTTCAATCCGTACAATGCTTTCTTAAGTCTGCAAACATAAGATGGATGCTTAGGTTTTTCAAAACCTGGTGGTTGTGACATGTATACCTCTTCACTTATCCAACCATTTAAGAATGCATTTTTCACATCAAGTTGGAGGAGTCTCCAATTCCTTGCAGCAGCTACACTTATCAATGTCCTGATTGTAGTCATCTTTGCAACTGGTGAGAATGTTTCCTCATAGTCTATACCATGAGTTTGTGAGCATCCTTTGACAACTAATCTTACCTTGTACCTGCAAACTCATCCATCTGAATTTCATTTAACTTTATATACCCATCTGCAACCAATTACCTTTTGATTTGGTGACATTGGAACCAAATCCCAAGTGTCCATCTCCTTCAATGCATCTATCTCTTCGTTCATGGTGTTTTCCCAATTAGGGTTTCCCTTTGCCTCTTCATAGGTTGAGGGTTCCTTTGAAATAGAGTCTTTTGCCAAGTATATTGAATGTTTTGTAACAAATGTGGAATCATATCCATACCTTTTTGGTTGTTTCTTCTCTCTTGCGGATCTTCTAGGTACTTGTTTGGAGCATTCTCCAACCTCTTGCATCTTTGCTTTGCCTCTTGACTTCCATAGCTTGTAATCTTTTTCTCTTTCATCTTGGTCATCATCTCTATCACTTCTTGGATCGTGGACCTGTGTATCATGCGTGCTTCCTAATTGATGAGAGTCAAAATCAAGATCATATGGTAGTGTTAACTTTTGTTTGTCTTCATCATACCAAGACCTGTGTTCTTCAAACACAACATCTCTACTTGTAGTGAATTGCTTGGTTGAAGGATTGAAGAACCTGTAACCCATCAGAGTTGAATCATATCCAATAAACACTGCCTTTGTTGCCCTTTCATCTAGATTACCTCTTATTTGTGATGGTACATGAATATAGGCTAAACAACCAAAAACCTTGCAATGTCCAAGACTAGGCTTTCTTCCATGCCATGCTTCATAAGGAGTCATACCTTGAAGTGATTTGGATGGTAGTCTATTGACAAGGTACACAGCAGTTGAAATAGCTTCTGCTTATAGATAATGTGGCAACGTCTTCTCTTCAAGCATTGTTTGGGTTGATCAAACCAATGTCTTGTTTCTCCTCTCTGTAATTCCATTTAGTTGAGGAGAGTACCTAGTAGTCACTTCCCTTTTGATACCTTTGTCTTGCAAGATCTCATCAAACTCTTTGGAGAAGTATTCTCCCCCTCCATCAAATATGAGCTTCTTTAGTGATCTACCTGTATGATTCTCCACATGTGCAAGATACTTCTTGAAGCAATCAAACACTTCATTCTTACTCTTGATAAAGTATAGAATAGTCCATCTACTATGGTCGTCAATAAATGAGACATAATACCTTGATCCTGCCAATGAAGGTTCTTGACTTGGTCCCCATACATATGTATGTACTAAGTCCAATAAGTTGTTATGGATGTAGCCTTTGTGGTTGAATGGTTGTCTTTGTGCCTTCCCAATCTGACATGCATCACACCTGTTGATCATGTGTTGCTTTGATATGTTCAGCAATTCTAGGACACTTTGATCCCTGCATATATCCTTCAAGGTTCTTTCATTCACATGAGCAAGTCTCTTATGCCACACCTCAAGCTCACTTAGGGTTTGAGACCCAAAGTTTAATAGAGCTATGTTCCTTGTTTCTCCACCTTCAAAATTAAAGAGCCTACCATGCTTCTCACCTCTAGCTATCTTCTTGAAGCCTTGACATGGATCTTCCACAAAAGCTCCATGTTTGGTGAACCTAACTTGCAAGCCTTTTTCAAGTATTTGGCCTACACTTATTAGGTTTTTAGTGATAGTGGGTACATAGAGAACCTTACTCAGAATGTTTGTCCTGCCATTGGAAGCTTTGACATTACCAATCTTCTCCACATTGTGCTTTCTGTCATCCCTTGTTTGCACTTCATGTCTATGCTTTGGACTTTCCAAATCAGATAGAAGAGCAATGTTACCTGCAACATAATTCGAACATCTTGAATCTATGTAGAACAAATGATCATCTTCTTTACCTTCTTTGTGGCTTAGATTCATGAGAAGCAATGATTCTTCATGTTGGTTGATCTTCTGAATAATTGTTGTAGTCCCTTCTATTATAGCGTCTATTGTTATTGTTGAAGTTGTGCCCACCTCTACCTCTATTATTGCCATATCCACCTCTTCCACTTCCTTTCTGGGTCTTCCCATTGAACCAGTAATTATGAGTGGTGTGGTTGGTCTTATCGCATATGGCACAAGGTTGAACATTCTGACCTTTGGCTTTGTCTTGCTTTGGTCCTTTCCTCTTCCCTTTCCACTTGCCCTTGCTTGCGAAGTTGGCTTGAGAAGTCTCTTCTTCATCTTCTTCGTTCTTCTTGGCTTTTTGCTTCTTATCCTTCTTATCTGTATATAGAGCACTAGTTGAATTACCATGATAAGAGTTACCTTCCTCTATGCTATTGTTGGCTTCTTGATTGAAGAGTTGTCCAAGAAAGATGTTGAAATCTGGAGTCAGCACATCCATGATGAGATCATAAGCCGTCGTGAAGGATTTCCATTGCTTATCACTTCGAGTGCCATTGAGAATTTACCTCATGATGACCTCTTCTTCAATCAGCTCTCCAATGGATACTAACTGATCCACAACCTCCTTGACCTTGGTAACAAACTCTGTGATGGTTTGTTTAGGTGTCTTATTAATTTGGTTGAACTCATTCCAAAGATGATTTTTCTTGCTTTGGTACTAGCAGAAAAGAAAGTCTCGAGGGCATCCCAAGTCTCTTGAGATGTCTTGCATCCTCTAATATGTGGTAATAGAAATTCAGAGATAGAGTTTAGCATGTACGACCTTGCTTGAGCATCCCTTGTGCACCAAAGTGTGAGCTTATCTGTCTCCTCTTGTGTAGGTCCTCCTTTGGATCTTGGAATAGGCATAGCTTCATCATCTGCTACAATTCCATAAAGATTTCTACCTTGCAAATAGGCCTCCATTCAAATTTGCCAAGCCGCGTAGTTTTATATCGATCAAGCTTCTCGATCATTGAGGGAAAGCCGTCACCCATCTTGATCTAGCTCTGATACCACTGAAAGAACTTGGAGAAGCTTGTAGAAGGTAGAAAAATGTGTTTCAAAGCGACGATGTTTGGTCAAGCCAACCGGCACAAGACCAGCCCTTGAACTTATGGAGACTCAAATAGACCTTATATTCATGCAATAAGTGCAAAGAAACACACTATGTACTTTGGAGCATCAAGGAGAATGAGTCGATACAAAACAGAAAGGTTCGCGGATCGACGAGCTCAAAAAACTTACTGTCTATGGAAGAGACAATGAACTTCAAATGCCCATAGCAACCAGCTTGATTACAATTAGAAAAACTCCTTTTATGGGGGTGATGCACATAGGGTTGAGTCTATGGAATGCACAAAAGTATAAGGAATAAGCAAAATATTCTATAGGAATGAATGCGACATTCACCGGTGGTACTTCCTACTTTTCAGGAATATGTAAAGATTGACCCCGAGACAGACAAACTCAGGTTTCCCCCATTCTACTAAACCAAATGCTTTGAAAAAGTATAGGCATAAACAAGACATTAATACCTTTCCAATGAGCCATCTTTCACTCAATTTAGAGCTCTGGAGAGAGAGCAGCAGCCTCTGCAAGATTACTGTTGGCGAAGAAGATGATGCAGAGCATTGAAGGAGCAAGACAATGATGGTCACAGGTGTATGTATATTGCTTCCATGTAATGTACAAGTGATTTCAAGTCTTTATATAGACTCTAGGAGTATTCCATGACTTCTACAAGTGGAATTTGAATTCAAATGAAGGTGGGAATGGTTGTTGGAGGGAATCAATTCACTTTCCTACAATCTAGGAAAAGTGAAGATCTAGTTTGATCTACTTTTAGGTGATTGATTGCTTGATTGAATGCAACTTCAACCACCACAAATTCATGGGATTTGGGCTCTATCTTTCTACCTTTACATGTATAAAGCTTAAGGCTTTTACAACGGTAAATGAACCATCAAAAATCTCTCAAAAAAAAAAACAATAAATGAGCATAAGAAAAAGAACTCTCCAATGGATATTCTTTCGACGCGATAGCCTTTGATGTAGATCAAACCCACCTCAAGCATAGTATAAGCTTGATTTTCCAACACCAAGGATGCATTAGCAAGTTCTTACTTACTCAACTCAATCTCTGATTTTCTTCTTCCACATATTAGGAACTGTAAGACATCCCAAGAGACTTGGGAAACATTGTCTTCTTATTTCTCTTCCAACACAAGGGCCACGAAGAATCAATTGTGGATTGAATTCACAAATCAAAGAAAGCAACCTAAGCAAGCTATCTTAGAGTATGCGACCAAAGTTAACGATGTAGCAGATTAGTTGGCAAGCATAGGAGAAGAAATTGAAGAGGAGCAGATTGTAAGGCAAGCAATCAATGGCATGCAGATTCAGACCTTAGCACACTCATGGGGCAACTATTTACCCATGAAGCCAAGATCAACAAGAATGGGGATTCATCAAGAGGTAATAGCTCTTCTACCCTGTACATTGATAAGAATAAGTCTAAAGAGAAAGGGAAGAACAAGAAGGTAGAAGATGAAGGAACTACCTCCCAAGCCAATTATGTAGGGAGAGGTAGATCATCAAGAGGAAGGGGCAGAGGAGGTAAGAAAGGTAGGGGGAAACCTTTCAACTCCTCACCATGCAATAATTGTGGTTTAGCAAATCATACTACAAATGAGTGTTTCAGGGACTTCAAGAACTAGAGAGGCAGAGGTTATCAAAGAGGTGGATACACACAATCAAGAGGCAGATTCAATCATCACCAAGGATACAACAACTTCAACAACAACTACAATACAAACTACCAAGGAGGATACAAATCCAGAAAGGATTACAACAACTATAGAGAGGTGCAAGAAGATTCTCTTCTGATTATGAGCATGACTTCAAAACCAAGTATAAATGATGACCATTTCTTCTACATTGACTCCGGATGCTCAAAATATCATGTGGCAAGCAATGTAGCTCTTCTCTCTGACCTTGAGGAACCAAAGGGTGAGCATCAGGTACAAACATGTGATGACACCAAGCACTTACTGATTAAAGTTGGAAATGTTAAGACCTCTGGTGGGAACAAAAATATGTTGTGTAGGGTTCTATACGTACCAACTATTACCAAGAATTTGATGAGTGTCGAAGAGATTGTGGAAAAAGGTTTGGAGGTTAGATTCAACCAATATGGAGCATTTGTGGAGGATCATAAGCATGGGTTCAAGAGAATTGCCAAAGGAGAAAAGATAGGTAGACTATTCACTTTTGAACTTGAGGATATAAGGAACATTGCACTTTATAGTTATAAAGATCAAACATTATCAGAGCTTGAAATTTGGCATAAAAGATTAGGGCATGTAGGTGAAAGAACCTTGAAACGAATATGGAGAGATCAATGTGAACTTGGGATACCTAATGTATCCAAGCAACACATGATTTATAAATGTGGTGCTTGTCAGTTTGGAAATTCTCACAGGTTACCCTTCTCAAGAAAAGGCGACATGCATGAGGACTACCTAGAACTTGTCATATAGATGTATCAGGACCAAGCAAGGATCCCTCAATCTCTGGATCAAGGTATTATGTATCCTTCATTGATGATTATAGGAGATTGATTGTATTGTACTTTATGAAGCACAAAGATGAAGTATTCAGTTGCTTCAAAAAGTATCTTGCACTTGCTGAGAATCAAACAGGGAGAAATCTAAAAAGGCTAAGGTCAGATTGAGGAGGTGAGTACTTCTCAAATGATTTTGATGCATTCTTGCAGGACAGAGGAATCAAGAGAGAAATTACCACAAGGTATACTCCTAAGGAGAATGGGGTAGGAGAAAGAAGAATTAATTGATTGTTGAGACAATGAGAGCAATGTTAAATGAGAACCGCAGAGCACCCAATCGCTTCACCCAAAAGGACTTATTTCCAACTAAGCTGTTTCTGGACTCTGATTTTCAGTCCAACCATCTGCCAGATTCTGTAGGAGTTGGGGCAATTAAGGAAGATGTGTGGGACATCTTCGATTGCGCGGTGGCAACGTTTGCACCACGGAGGGATCCCACAAATTTTGCTTGCCTTATGGTTAGTCCAAATTCCTCGATGAAGAATTTGCCATAAGAGGACCGACTTCTTAATCTCTATAAGTGGGTGCCAGATACCCATGAATTTCATGTCCCACCGAAGCCGCGTCCAAGACAGGCACCACTTCTTGTTGAGGCTGATCTGAAGGTCAGTCGTTTCATTGGTGTTCGGGATTTTGAGTAGGCTGTTTCCATTGTGCCATTTGAGACCACGCGCGTTCGGAGCGTCATGTCCCATGAGTAGTCGAGTTTCGTGTCGATCCCAGGCGAGGCATCTGCTTTGCAAGGTGTTCCATTCTTCGTAGGAGATGTTTATGCGAGGGTCGATATCCTCATAGTTGATCCAACTGTTGGTGTCATGTTTCCAGAGTTGTTTCCATTTTTTGAATCCTTTGTTCCATAACTTCTTGGCATTTTGAATGTTCCACGGCTCCACACTCCGGATGCCATGAATCGGAAACCAGATAGAGTCGTTTTGTCTGATGTCGGCCGCCCACTTCCAGTCCTCACTAATTCTTGTGAAGCTTTTGACTTTATTCCAGCCCTTCCAAAGAGAGCATACGAGATTGGAGCCTTTCGGGAAGACAGGTATCGGGGAGAATAGCAGGGTCATGATGTCAAGGTTCTTCCAGTTCGGGAATCCCGTGAGGGCCAACTCATTTTTGTTTCTAAAGATCAGCTTGGCCCACGAGGCCTCCCTATTGCACCAAGCTTTAATCATCCATTTGGCTGCCAGTTTGTTAGCCATGCACCCAATGTCCAGGATGCCAAGCCCCCCGCTATCTCTAGGGCTGGTGCAGATGGCCCATTTGATTTTGGGCACCCCCCTTCTGTTATGGTCACCCGTCCAAAGAAAGTTTCTGCAGACGCTATTCAGTTTGGATAGGCCTTGCTCATTCGGTCTCCAGCAAGAAAGGAAATAGATGGTAGACGAGAGGAGGAACGTGTTGATTACCATCGCCCGTCCAGCGAGATTGATTTGCATACCTCTCCAGTAATTGAGCTTGTTTTCAAGTTTGGCCAGCACCCAGTTCCATCGCTGCTCCATAGAGACGCCAAACCCCAAGGGGATTCCGAGCAGCCGAATGATTTGACCCTGCGGAATGATTTGACAGCCATGATCAATGAGAAGGCCGGGTTGATGTCCCACAATGGCCCTAAAGGCAGTCTTATTGTGGTTGATTTTGGATCCAGAGGCCTCACAAAAGGTATCAAGACACCTCCAAAAAGTCTCCAGACTAGTATTATCATTGTGAACGAACGCATTCATATCGTCGGCAAAAAGTCTCATGATGATTTGACTGTGGACGTGAGGTAGCTGGAGGCCTTTGATATTGCCAGCCTCCACATGATGAGCCACAAGTCTGCTCAGCCCTTCAGTGGCGATGGCAAAGAGAAGGGGGGCAAGAGGGCATCCTTGTCTAATAGATCTTTTAAGATGGATCGCCTTCGAAAGTTTGCCGTTAACGTTAATTTGGGTCGTTGCATTGCCGAGCAGGGTCGCGATCATCTTGGTGAATTTCTGACTACATCCGAGGTCTTGGAGCGACTGCAGAATATAGTCCCATTCTAGCCTATCGTAGGCTTTGTCAAAGTCGATCTTGAGGAAGACCACGTCTTGATTAGACTCGTTTGCAGATTCAATACCTTCCCAAATATCCATAATGGTTTCCAGGATAGACCTGCCTTTGATGAAGCCTTTTTGGTCCTCACTTAGCCAAGATCTCAGATGGCACGATATTCTATTGGCAATGACTTTGGCGATGATCTTGTATCCTGTTTGGAGCATCGTGATTGGCCGCCAGTTCTCGATTCTGTTCTTTTCCCCCTTCTTGTGAACCAGCTTGATAATTCCATTATTTAGACAAGAAGGAAGGGCCCCAAACTTTAGCGCTTCTTGCCAAACCAACCTAAGCGGGGTGGCAACCACCAGCTTGAAGGATTTAAAGAACTCATTGGTGAGTCCGTCGGGTCCCGGGCTTTTACCGAGAGGGAGGGCATCAATGACCTCAATGATTTCTGATTCAGAGATAGGGGCATGAAGTAGGGAGTGGAGGTTGGGTGGAATCCTCCGAGGGGAAACCCTAGAAATTGCAGCCATACAGTCCCTTCTATGGTGGGAGAGGGGGTTCGAGGTTCCCAGGAGACTCGTGAAGTGCCCTTCGATGATGCCGAAATTATCTTCTTCCGAATTGCATACGTTGCCGTGTGGATCAAGCAGTAGGGGGATCGAATCTCGATTTTGTTTCCTTTTAAGGATACGGCACATCTCTTTGGTGGGCTTGTCGGCTTTGCGAGCCCACCACTCCTTGAAGAAAATTTGCAGGTTTTTCCTTTGTATTTCTTCCTCGTATCTCAACACCGCTCTGATTTTTCGGAGACCTTTCTGGGCTTGGTGTTTTCCTTTGTTCACTTCCTCCTGTGGAAAATTTGGCAGGAGCGGTGTGCTCTCAACTTCGGTGACTCCCCCAGGGAGTGGTCGATTGAGAAATCTCTATTCCTCCTTGGCAAAAGGATTGTCAACAGTAAGAAATCCCCCCCCTTTAGGCATCATCAAGTCCTCCTTTTGATCAACAACAAGCTCAAACCCAAGTGGGTCCCGCATGAGGGCGACGAGAGGGTGATCAACCTTCTTTGTAATACAACCTAGGAATCAACCAAGCTTCCCCTGCTTTGTGGGATTTGGGGGGTCCCGTGGGCACTAGTCCCCTTCTATTGTACCTTTGTTTCTTAATTTAATTCAAGTCCGGGAGAGTAGGCTATTGCCGAACTTCCTTTATATTAAAAAAAAAAATGTTAAATGAGAAAAAAATTACCTAACTATTTGTGGGGAGAGAGTGTATCTACTGCCACTTATCTTGTAAATAGGTTTCCATTCAAATCTCTTGATGGGATGACCCCATATGAAGCATGGCATGGTAGAAGACCTTCATTTGATCATTGTAGAATCTTTGGATGTGTAGTATATGTGCATATTCCTTCTCAGATAAGAGGTTAGCAAGACCCTAAGGCAGAGAAATGCATCTTCATTGGATATGATCTAAATCAGAAAGGTTATAGGTTCTACAATCCTTCAAACAAGGGATTCATGGTCTGCAAAGATGTTTTCTTTGATGAAAATGACTCTTGGTTTGATAGTAAATGCAGGAAGATAAAACTACCTTATGATTTGGAAGAGGAGTTTCCAAGCCTCACCAAGGAGGAGCCTACTCAGAATGAAGACACCAATTCAAATGATGAAGACATCATCAACCTTGAAGAGTTCAAAGCATGGAAGTCCAAAGGCAAACTCAAGATGAAAAAATTGGAAGATATACCTGAATCTTCCAACCAGGCAATCACGAGATCACAAAGGGAGAGCAAGAAGCCAATCAGATATGGGTATGACACTTCTCTTATCACTAAGCACTTTGTTTATATTGCAAAAGATTTTTCAATTGAAGAACTAGCATCATATGAGGAGGCAAAGAACAAAGCAGAATGGAAAGAAGCTATGGATGAGGAGATTGAAGCACTCAAAGAGAGTGATACTTGGGAACTAGTACCAAAGAAGGAGTCTATGAAGGTAATTGGTTCTAGGTGGATCCATAAGATCAAAAGGAATTTTGATGGATCAATAAGCAGGTACAAAGCTAGACTTGTGGCTAAGGGTTTTGCACAAACCCAAGGCATTGATTATGAAGAAACCTTCTCACCTATGGCCAAAATGCAAACCATCAGGGTATTGGTAAGTGTGGCTACATCAAAGAATTGGAACATGTATTAGTTGGATGTAAAAGATGCATTTCTAAATGGCTCGATTTCAAAGGAGGTGTACATGTCACAACCTCCTAACTATGAGGATCCAAACAATGTAACATATGTATGTAAATTGAACAAAGCTCTTTATGGATTGAAGCAGGCACCTTTGGCATGGAACCATAGGTTGACCGTTGTGGGAGTGATTCGTGACGACTAGCGGATCAATTCAATCGTCTCGCTAACGGCGCATGTCGGGTGCTTGATGCAAGCTCAGGTGAAGAAAAGAAAAGAAAAAAAAAACTCAAGAGCAAACATCGTTTAATATAGACTCATATACACTTATCTATTTCATGAACAATCATCCAATTATACAAGTCTTTAGTAAAGAAATATATTCAAATAAATCAACCTTCATCATTAAATGCAACTCAAAAGATTATTAGTAGTTCTTCGTAAAAGTAATCTACATATCTTGATATGCTTTAAAACTAAAGATTGCATCAATCAAGCTTCTATTCAAACAATCAAACGTTAGGAGCATTCACTTTCTTAAGAAAATGAAAATTCGTTTTAACACATTGATCTTAATCAAACATTTCAAAGGATACCTTTGGATTTAAGAAAGCATATAAAATGAATTATTTTTTTAGTGACAAGTAATAAGTATATAACATCTCGTTAAACTAATGAAAAATTGAAACTCCCTAATGACTTATATTAGATCAATAATAACCAAATCTCTTAACAAAAGTATAGTTTCTTAACTCATTTATAAGACATTAAGCACTTCTATATCATGGTTTTGATCAAAGGAAGTAGTAAAACAATATAATACATAATCATCTTGTTAATCGATATTCAATGGTACTGAATGATTGATAGACGTATTGTCACATTGGTACATAATTTCATATATTCCTTCAGCCAATGATGTTAAACCTTGGTAATAAAAACAAACACATAAGGTCTGAATTTGTTTACAGTTATCAAATAATATTCTCATATACTTGTTGATAACATTCTCATATACTTGTTAATGAAAACACAACTTAAGACAAAGCCCATGTTGAATAAAAATAACTATGTGCTAATCAAGTATACTTTGACATAAATGAAGATACTACAATGAACGTATATAAATTGCTCTATTATGGACATGTAGCTAGATTTAAATATCATTCTTCCTTATAAATATCAATTCTTGTACACAAAAGGTGCTGCAAAACACGTTCATATTTCTATAGTGAAGAGTAACACAAGATATCAAATGACGACCATTAATCTTAATGCCAGTTAAATAAGTTTCTAAATTAATGACTGAAATATTAATGCCAATATTAATGACTGAAATAGAAATTTATTCTCATTGCATTCTGTTGAGATTGGAAACACCTATATCAAGCGCACTTCAAAAAAATAAAACAACATAATCTGAGACAAATGCCACATCCAATGGCAATCAATTTCATCCTTTTTAGTGTCGGACATTTCTAACAAAATCAATTATTTGAGAAATTGAAGTGTATATATCTTCATACAGATTGGCATATGATATAAACAATCATCATCGTTAATAATCACATGTTCAAAGAATTTGCCCACATTGAAGACAAGTGCATAGATAATCAGAATAATATTATCATGGCTGGAATCAAAATTCTAAGAATGATGAGGTTAATGGATCTTATAATATTTGTACTTTGTCTTATAGACGTCAGGAAGCAGATCATGAAAACAGAAACGAAGAGGTATGTGAGGTGGAGCTTTGGACTTAGTGCATAAAACGATGTCACGTATGAATTCGCAACATCAACTGTATGAGAATGGTGTCAGAGATCACCATAAAATAAGTGAAATGTCATTTTCGGTAATTCTCAGCAATCAAAACAAAATCTCGAGGAGTTATGCAAAATTATCATCGTACCTTAATTAATCTGAGTGATATTTCAAAAACTGGAGTGTAGCCAGGGCATTCAACAGCCTCCAAAACAGATGCCAGCACAAATAGAAGGTTAGAGCGTATGTATTGGTGTCTACAGTGCTACCTCCGCGCAAAATCTCCTTCCTCAAATCAAGTAAAAGGCTTTCCTTCTTTTGCACAATGTGAAACAAGGAACGACAAGACTTCAAATGTTAAAGTCAATACAAATGATAGTGAAGAGATCACTAAAGTGAACTGAAAATAATGTCATGTCATCGTTAATTAAACCACATCGCAAAAACAGCTACGCACATCTATAGGAATTGAAGTCTGATGCAGATGCATGCGTCCCCAACGCATGCACATCTATAGGAATTGAAGTCTGATGCAGATGCATGTGTCCCCAACAGCTACGCACATCTATAGGAATTGAAGTCTGATGCAGATGCATGCGTCCCCAACACAAGAGATGTCATTCATTTTATCGTCTGCTTGTTGCAACACATTCTATAATTGTGTGCGAGAGAAAAAATGAGGAAAAGAAGTGTATCTATGCACGTTCAACAACGTTTCTCTGATGTTGAAGTGTGTGAGATAGCGTTCCATTCTATAGCGTCAATTCTAACTGCTCATGAATGTGTACAGGTTAGGAGATGGAATAACGCACTCTCGGATTCATGAAAAAAAAATAATGAAAGAAGAGTTCAAAACATTTGCGCAGTACTTTAAAAGTTCAGAGAACTTACAAAGTATCATGTATCATACAAAATAGTAATTAACAGTGACAATCATTGATTACTCCTTCAGCATCTGTGTGCAGGTGGAGATGAGTGTGAAGATGAAGCTCGTGCTTGCTCCCCTTCCGTTGATTGTTGCGTCTTTAGTGCTAATCTTCTCTCTGTTCTCCGATGATTCTTGAAATCCGAATTACATTGATAGTTATGATCAGACACAGCATCGTCGAAATTGTCGTCCTTGTCCTCCTTTCCAAATCAGATGTCTACAGAATCTCCTCTCTCCTGTTCATGCGCCTATGGTGCCTCTGCCCCTCAGAAAATTGCTGCCAAGAAATTTCATCAAATTGGCCTCCATTGCCCGCCGATTGGATGAATCGTTCGAAGCTAAATCGTGTGTCGGCACACGTTTCAAAAATCATTCATGTTGCACTCTTAGAAAATGCTTCAGAACTTCAGTATTCAGTGATCAGAGCTATGACAGATATAAGAAATGTTCGGATGATGGAATCATATCTGAAAAGCGAGCTCCATTTGTTTGTATTTTTGTCAGAGATAATAGAGGAGAGATGGGCCTCTGTCAGAATAGAGAACCAGTGCTATCCTTCATGCAACTTCTCGAATCGATGTTTCTCCTCTCTGTATTGCCACCAAAAAAAAACGTGTAATTGGCCTTTTTTTTTTCTTTTCTGTAACGTAGCCTCCTTTATGTCTTTTTTTCGACGGCTGTAGCTCTCTGATCTGCCTCTCTTTTGTCATGCAAAACTATTTCTTATGCATGTCTACCACCACTTCAGTTCTTCTGCGTTCTTTTCTTCCGTTGAAGGAGTTCCACTCCTCTTCATGTACACATCCCTACATGTCGATCTGTCATCTTCAATCCCATTAAGCCTCTTACGAAGATAATACTATCAAGCTATTTCACCTCTCCACTCTTGTCCAAAATATTCACATAAATCCAGTTGGAAACGAAATGTGAAAACTATAGCTAACACAAGAACAAGTCCGAAAAGGATTAATGTTCAAATGATATAGTGATAGCTCTGCTATAATAGATCAAAAGACAGACTATGAATAACACCATTGATGACTTTTGGACGGCTAATCCATGCAGCTTCTTCTTGGCCTTGTCCGTTGCATATTTGTACTCCTTACTAACTTTCTAGATAGGCCTTCACCATGGCTAAAAGGAACTATCAACTGTCGAGCGATACCACAAGGAAAATTATTTGGTCAAGACATGAAAGTAGAGATGAATATCTCTACGACATTCACCCCCACCAAACCGGTGCTTCCTACGGATGCACCAACCAATACCTGTTGTTCTGCTTAATGATAAAAGTCAATTTCATAGCATAAGATATGTGCTTGGGTTTTAAATTCAAAGTGCCTTATGCAGTGCTGTGTAATTAGCCCTATAAATGCATACTTTAAAATGCATAGAGAATAAATATGGTGCAATGAGCAAGGTAAAAGGTTTTGGATGGTGAGGATTGTGCACTCACTCACATACATAGCAATGTGAAAATACATAAAACCTTACAGTCTGTCTTATGTGCATGGGTACCACTCAGTTTGTGCCTCAATGCATGGTCATATGATGTGACCCTATAACATGCATACTTTAAGTGCATCAAAAACATAATGGTGCAATCAGAGAGGTTTTCAGCATTCGAGGACAAAGCTTCACACTCAAATTGATATTACCAGTTTCACATATATCTATAACTGATTACAAGTGCAATCAAGCGTACATCTACAGGTTTAAAAAAAAAATACTCGTGCTCTCTACATTTCATTTATGCATGTTTTAGATGCATGAAGGAAAAACAAAATGGTGCGAAAATCGAGGTTTTAAGGTATCTAAGCAAAGAAACTCTCAATACTCACAATTCCACTCTCTCACAGACTACACTCTCTATCCTCTCAAAACTTGATTCTTTAACTTTTCAATGATGTTTACCTATTTATCTAATGTGCAGATGGACATGTTTCTATTGGTTTTAAAAGACGTGCTTTCTATACATTTGTACATGCATACTTGGTGTGCAATGCATCTCAAAATGGTGCAATAAAGGATTTTGGTTAACAGGAGAACTAAGAAAAAAAACAAGGCTTTCTAATCTTCACTTCACTTCCCATTTCCATTGCCTTCCTTCGATCTTCTCAATCCATTCAAATGCCTGATTTGCATTTTGCTCCAAGTCTTTACGTGTATTCATAAACTCAGAAAACACATCAGTAACATCAAATTCAAAACTCATTTATAACCTCAGAAACTCCCATCATATCATATCTTTTTTGATAAGGGAGAAAGATAATAACCTCCCGTCATATCATATCTTTTTTGATAAAGGAGAAAGATAATAGACTCCCGTCATATCATATCTTTTTTGATAAGGGAGAAAGAAAATAAACTCCCGTCATATCATATTGTTTTATGTTTTTTTATTATTATTATTTTTTTCGACATGAAAGAACATGCTTACTTCTAAACAAAAATTTAAACATACATCACCTGAGATTGCCCCCGTTGTTCACGTCGGGTTCACTCGTGGGAGCGATTCGTGACGACTGGCGGATCAAGTCAATCGTCTCACTAAGGACGCATGCCGGGTGCTTGATGCAAGCTCAGGTGAAGAAAAGAAAAGAAAAAAAAAACTCAAGAGCAAACATCGTTTAATATAGACTCATATACACTTATCTATTTCCTCAACAATCATCTAATTATACAAGTCTTTAGTAAAGAAATATATTCAAATAAATCAACCTTCATCATTAAATGCAACTCAAAAGATTATTAGTAGTTCTTCGTAAAAGTAATCTACATATCTTGATATGCTTTAAAACTAAAGTTTGCATCAATCAAGCTTCTATTCAAACAATCAAATGTTAGGAGCATTCACTTTCTTAAGAAAAGGAAAATTTGTTTTAACACATTGATCTTAATCAAACATTTCAAAGGATACCTTTGGATTTAAGAAAGCATATAAAATGAATTATTTTTTTAGTGACAAGTAATAAGGATATAACATCTCGTTAAACTAATGAAAAATTGAAACTCCCTAATGACTTATATTTTTGTCAATAATAACCAAATCTCTTAACAAAAGTATAGTTTCTTAACTCATTTATAAGACATTAAGCACTTTTATATCATGGTTTTGATCAAAGGAAGTAGTAAAACAATATTATACATAATCATCTTGTTAATCGATATTCAATGGTACTGAATGATTGACAGACGTATTGTCACATCGGTACATTCATATATTCCTTCAGCCAATGATGTTAAACCTTGGTAATAAAAACAAACACATAAGGTTTGAATTTTTTTACTGTTATCAAATAATATTCTCATATTCTTGTTGATAACATTCTCATATACTTGTTAATGAAAACACAACTTAAGACAAAGCCCATGCTGAATAAAAATAACTATGTGGTAATCAAGTATACTTTGACATAAATGAAGATCCTACAATGAACGTATATAAATTGTTCTATTATGGACATGTAGCTAGATTTAAATATCATTCTTCCTTATAAATATCAATTCTTGTACGCAAAAGGTGCTGCAAAACACGTTCATATTTCTATAGTGAAGAGTAACACAAGATATGAAATGACAACCATTAATCTTAATGCCAATTAAATATGTTTCTAGCTTAATGACTGAAATATTAATGCCAATATTAATGACTGAAATAGAAATTTATTCTCATTGCATTCTGTTGAGATTGGAAACACCTATATCAAGCGCACTTCAAAAAAATAAAACAACATAATCTGAGACAAATGCCACATCCAATGCCAATCAATTTCATCAGTTTTAGTGTCGGACACATCTAACAAAATCGATTATTTGAGAAATTGAAGTGTATACATATGATATAAACAATCATCATTGTTAATAATCACATGTTTGAAGAATTTGCACACAGTGAAGACAACCGCATAGGTAATCAGACTAATATTATCATGGATGGAATCAAAATTCTAAGAATGATGAGGTTAATGGATTTTATCATATTTGTACTTTGTCTTATAGACGTTAGGAAGTAGATCATGAAAACAGAAACGAAGAGGTATGTGAGGTGGAGCTTTGGACTTAGTGCATAAAACGATGTCAGGTATGAATTTGCAACATCAACTGTATGAGGATGGTGTCAGAGATCACCATAAAATAAGTGGAATGTCATTTTTGGCAATTCTCATCAATCAAAACAAAATCTCTAGGAGTTATGCAAAATCATCATCATACCTTAACTTATCTGAGCGATATTTCAAAAACTGGAGTGTAGCCAGGGCATTCACTAGCCTCCAAAACAAATGCCAGCACAAATAGAAGGTTAGAGCGTATGTATTGGTTTCTACAGTGCTGCCTCCGCGCAAAATCTCCTTCCTCAAATCAAGTAAAAGGCTTTGCTTCTTTTGCACAATGTGAAACAAGGAACGACAAGACTTCAAATGTTAAAGTCAATACAATTGATAGTGAAGAGATCACTAAAGTGAACTACAAATAATGTCACGTCATTGTTAATTAAACCACATTGCAAAAACAGCTACGCACATCTATAGGAGTTGAAGTCTGATGCACATGCATGCGTCCCCAATGCATCAAACACAAGAGATGTCATTCATTTTATTGTCTGATTGTTGCAACACATTCTATAATTGTGTGCGAAAAAGAAAATGAGGAAAATAAGTGTATCTATGCACGTTCAACAGCGTTTTTCTGATGTTAAAGTGTGTGAGATAGCGTTTGATTCTATAGCGTCAATTCTAACTGCTCATGAATGTGTACAGGTTAGGAGACGGAATTACGCACTGTCGGATTCATGAAAAAAAATAATGAAAGAAGAGTTCAAAACATTTGCGCAATATTTTAAAAGTTCAGAGAACTTACAGAGTATCATGTATCATACAAAATAGTAATTAACAGTGACAATCATTGATTACTCCTTCAGCGTCTGTGTGCAGGTGGAGACGAGCATGAAGATGAAGCTCGTGCTTGCTCCCCTTTCGTTGATTGTTGCATCTTAGCTCGTGCTTGCTCCCCTTTCGTTGATTGTTGCATCTTTAGTGCTAATCTTCTCTCTTATCTCCGTTGATTCTCGAAATCCGAATTACATTGATAGTTATGATCAGATACAGCATCGTCGAAATTATCGTCCTTGTCCTCCTTTCCAAATCAGATGTCTGCAAAATCTCCTCTGTCTTGTTCATGCGCCTATGGTGCCTCCGCCCCTCATCAAAAAATTGCTGCCAGGAAATTTCATCAAATTGGCCTCCATTGCCCGCCGATTGGATGAATCGTTCGAAGATAAATCATGTGTCGGCACACATTTCAAGAATCATTCATGTTGCACTCTTAGAAAATGCTTCAGAACTTCAGTATATTCAGTGATCACAGCTATGACAGATATAAGAAATGTTCGGATGATGGCATCATATTTGAAAAGCGAGCTCCATTTGTTTGTATTTTTGTCAGAGATAATAGAGGAGAGATGGGCCTTTGTCAGAATAGAGAACCAGCGCTATCCTTCATGCAACTTTCCGAATCGATGTTTTCTCCTCTCTATATTGCCACCAAAAAAAACGTGTAATTGGCCTTTTTTTTCTTTTCTGTAACGTCGCCTCCTTTATGTCTTTTTTTTGACGGCTGCAACTCTCTGATCTGCCTCTCTTTTGTCATGCAAAACTATTTCTTATGCATGTCTGCCACCACTTCAGTTCTTCTACGTTCTTTTCTTCCGTTGAAGGAGTTCCACTCCTCTTCATGTACACATCCCTACATGTCGATCTGTCATCTTCAATCCCATTAAGCCTCTTACGAAGATAATATTATCAAGCTATTTCACCTCTCCACTCTTGTCCAAAATATTCACATAAATCCATGTTTAAGTTGGAAACGAAATGTGAAAACTATAGCTAACACAAGAACAAGTCCGAAAAGGATTAATGTTCAAATGACATAGTGATAGCTCTGTTATAATAGATCAAAAGACAGACTATGAATAACACCATTGATGACTTCTGGACGGCTATTCCATGCAGCTTCTTCTTGGCCTTGTCCATTGCATATTTGTACTCCTTACTAACTTTCTAGATAGGCCTTCACCATGGCTAAAAGGAACTATCAACTGTCGAGTGATACCACAAGGAAAATTATTTGGTCAAGACATGAAAGTAGAGATGAATATCTCTACGACATCACATACCTTCAGGATCAAGGTTTTGTGATGAGTAAAGCAGATACTTATCTATTCATCAAGAGAAGTAATTCAGAGGTAATATACCTATGTGTATATGTTTATGATATCATACTTACAGGTAATGATGTTAATGGCATCAAACAAATCAAGAATCAGATGATGAAGGAATTCAAAATTAGTGACCTTGGATCTCTAAAATACTTTCTTGGACTTGAGTTAGTCTATACGAACAATTTACATTACTCAGAGAAAGTATATACAGGATATTTTGAAGAAGTTTCATTTGGAGGATGCCAAAGTTGCAAGTATTCCAATGGAGGTAAAGCTAAAATTAAGTGCTCATGGAGGTGATGTACTTGAGGATATTATAGGTTATCAAAGCATAGTGGGAAGCTTGAACTATCCTACCTTGACAAGGATTGACATTGCTTATGGAGTACGTGTGCTAAGTCAGTTTATGCATAAGCCTAGGGCACCTCACGTGGAGGCTGCCAAAAGAATCTTGAAGTATCTTAAGGGTACTCAACATCATGGTTTGTATTTCCCTTATACATCAGACTGGGACATTAAACTTCATTCAGATGCAAATTGGGCAGGATGCAAAGATGATAGGAGGAGTACCTCAGGATATCTTTCATTTGCAGGTGATAAGCCAATATCATGGTCTTCAAAGAAGCAACCTACTATTCATTTATCTTCAATAGAGGCAGAGTATAGAGGATTGTCCAATGCTACTCAAGAGGCCATATGGATGAGATTGTTGTATACAAAATTGGGCTTGCACACTACATCTCCAATGGTATTTGGAGATAATACAAGTTCATTACAGCTTGCAACTAATCCTATTTACCATGCTAGGACCAAGCATATAGAGGTCCACTATCATTATGTTTAAAGCAATGATTGGATTGCAGGATATTCATGAAGATTGAAGATGAAGACCAAGCCTAAATGTTTGGCTTGAGAGGGAGCTGTTGGTGCAAATCACAAGCCTACACATTTGGTTTGTAGCTCATACTCATATGAAGCTCCATGGAAACAATTGCTAAGAAAGAACTCATATTTACCATGTGTAAAAGTCATTCTTTTGACTTGGGGATATTTGTAATCACCTACCAAGAAAACTCGTGGAATTGTTCCTAAGAAAAGTATCTACTTCATTGAGGGAATATTTCCTAGAATGAAGGATCACTTTTAGAGAGAGCCAAAAGTCAATTCAAATTCAAATTTGAATGGAACACTTATAAAAAGTCACCTGAAAAAGTCGCGGTTAGAGTCGTCATTTCTCGAGCTCTCTATTGCCATTTTGTATGTGTGTAAGGTCTACATTGTAGCCTAGACTATTCTCAATAAGTCTATGATTACTAAGCCTTTGATCTTGTACACCATTGTTCATTAATACATTATATCTACATTGTTCATCTATGATATCTTACTGTCAACTTGTGTTGGTCATATCTCACTCATTGCTCCACCCAATTCAATGATCTATATATAGCTTCTTGGAATCAGCTCCAAGTTCTCTACTTGCTGACAAAGTTTGATGCAAATCCATTCATCCAAGTTGGAGAAAAGCATGTCGAAGCACTCACCGATCAAACTCTGCAGAGGTCCTAAACAATCAGAGGTAAGGATCTATTTGCTAAATTGATTTCTCTGTGTATAGTGGATCATTTCAAGTGATTCCACTTAGAATCATTAGCTTACTAAGCTAATTAGACACCTCTAAAAGGAACTTTTCCAATTCCTACTGTATTGGTAGCATTGAGCATTACAAGCAGCAAGTTTATGATAAAAAATAGAAGCTTTTCATTGAGTCTTCTATTTGGAAGTAATATTTCTTGATTCAATCTTTTCATACATCATTTCCAAAGTACATAGGCACTTTTATGGTGTCTCTGGAAAGTTAAAAGGGCCCACATATTAACTGTGAAGTCACAAAGGGTTGGTACTGAGCAAGATTTGGTTGTACCAATTCATCACTTGAAGTGTCCATCCATCTTTCCCAATGTGAAACAAGTTATCTCAATTACAAGAACTCCCTTCTTAGAGATGAACTAGATACAAGAAAGAACTTGACAAGATCTCATACTATGAGATTACAAGGGGACAAGACAGGATGTCCAAGAACTAGACTACACAAGACTCAAACAAGGAACAAGACAAGAATTGGAACTCGAACTTGGAGAGTACTTACTTGGCAGTCACAATACATTAGGGGAGAAAGTGAACCCTGCATGGGCCTTGTAAGGATCCCTTATTTTTAGGGATTAAAATTGATCAAGCCTAGTATTGAGGGATATAAAAAACCACTAGTGGTATGTCATATAAAAGACCAATAGTATTCAGGGGATCCCTAGTTCCTGGCAGAAAAAGACAAAAACAAAAAGTCACATCATTTGTGGGAGGTCCGAAAAAGGAAGACAAGGACTAAAAATCATGGGTGATGACAGCCGTTGGATTTGTCTCACGGATGACGCCAAATCGGGCTCGGTACTCTGGCAGAAAAAGACAAAATAAGCCTCATTAACTTCATGGGAAGTGGGAGAAGCAAGAGAGAGATTACATGGGGATGCGAGCAATTCTTGTCCATTTGATTGCTTCCAATCGGAGGTCTCAGATGCAAACACGCTCAATCTGGCTATGAACAAATCGTGATCGTTGGATTGACACGCATATCAAACGGTAGACAATGAAAGGCGCAAAAATTTTGTCTTTTCAAGCTTGACCATTGAATTCGATTCATATCCAAGGGCCCAAATTAATTTTCGATGGTGAAATTCAAATTTCATGGTCTCTAAAACCACTCAATAAGGAAATACCACTTCTGCCATCTTATTTTGGTTGTTTTGACTAGCCCAAAACCAAGGAAACATAGGCCTAGCCTACTTGATTGAGGTTGTAGACTTTGGCCACCACCCTCCTCTCATTGGTCCATCACTAATCACCCCTTAATCTAAAAGGACCATGTAGGGTTCATTTTTTCCCCTAACGATGGCAGTTACGACCTAATGATGTCATCAACTTGAAACAAAACCATCGAGTGTTAGAATTCAGCAAATAGACAGTCAATCTTGTGGTTTTGGTAATGAAAGCATTAGTTTCTCCAAACTCTAAGCCAATCATGAGATATGGAAAGTCACATAGAATCTAAGGTTTAAGATGGTTTCCTTGTCCATGAAAATCACCTCCCCCTCAAAGCGACAAGTTCCACAAGGAGTGGCCATGTTCTCTAGATAGGGACTTGATGTGGACAGTCTTGTCAGAATGTCAGGGGAGCACTAGATTGTGCTCTCTGACTACACTAGATAGGATTTCAAAACTAAACTTCTTATTAAAAGAACACCCACATAGAAGAAATGATACATGAGTATGTGATTGATACAAGATGTCCCACAACCTGGGACTAATAGGTATGAAATAACTCGACTAGAGATGATACAGGAGATCCCACAACCCGGGATCGTAAGTATGAAACAAGATATCTCGATTACAAGAACTCCCTTTTGGGAGATGAACTAGGTACAAGAAAGGACTCGACAAGATCTCATATTACGAGATTACAAGAGGACAAGATAGGATGTTCAAGAACTAGATTAGACAAGACTCAAACAAGGAACAAGAAAAGAACTTGAACTCGAGCTTGGAGAGTACTTACTTGGCGGTTACAACTCCTTGAGCTCCCAAGACTGGTATTGGAAAGATTGAGAATGAATGTGTTGAATCCCTCATTTTATAGGTGTCTAAAGGAGGTGGTCTATGGCGGTTACGACTTGATCATATCATCATGATGTCCTCAACTTGAAGCAAGGCCATCGAGTGTCAGAATTCAGCAAACACATAGTCAATCTTGGGGTTTTGGCACATTTCGAATGCGATGGAAGCATGAGTTTCTCCAAACTCTAAGCCAATCATGAGATATGGAAAGTCATATAGAAGCTAAGGTTTAAGATGGTTTCCTTGTCCATGACAAAGGACTCCAACGATGATGAACCAACATCTTATGAAGAAGCTATTGTTTAGCTTTTGTACATGTACCTTCACAAATTAGAGGTTGATGAAAGGGCAACCAAGGCAATATTTATTGGCTATGATTCAACTCAAATAGGCTACATGTTTTATAATCCTTTCACCAAGATATTCACCACAAGTTGGGATGTTGTGTTTAAAAAACACATGCCTGGGTATGATGAAGAAAAACAGAAGGTAAGCCTACCATATGATCTTGATTATGATTTCCATCCATTAGGTAGGAAGCATGATACACAGGTTAATGATCCAAGAAGTGAATCTATTGATGACCAAAATGAGAAGGAAAGAGTCTATATGTTCTACAAGTCAAGACGAGGGTCAAAATGCAAGAATGTGGGGAAAGCTTCAAGCATACTCCTAGAAGGTCAACAAGGGAGAAAAAGGAACCTGAAAGGCATGGATATGACTCTAGATTCATTACAAAGAACTCTACTTATTGGCCAAGGACTAAGTTTTAGAAGAACCTTCAACATATGAAGAGGAAAAAGGGTAACCCTTATTGGGAATGAGCTATGAAAGACGAAATAGAAGCCTTCAAGAAAATGAACACTTGGGAGTTGATTCCAATGCAAACTAATAAGAAGGTAATAGGTTGCAAATGGGTCTATAAGCTAAAAAGAAATCAAATGGATCATTTTTTTAGGTACAAGGCAAGAATAATTGCCAAAGGATGTGCTCAAACTCATGGTATAGACTATGATGAGACCTTCTCGCGAGTTGCAAAGATAACTATTATGAAGACATTGCTAAGTGTAGCAGCTCCAAGAAATTCAAGACTACTTCAACTTTATGTGAAGAGTGCATTTCTCAATTGTTGGATTAGAGAAGAAATATACATGTCACAACTTCCTAGATTTGAAAACTCTAGTTACACATCTTATGTATGCAAACTCAAAAACGTGTTGTATGATTGAAATAGGATCATAGAGCTTGAAATTTTAGATTGGTAACCTATCTATAAGATCAAGGTTACATAATAATGAGAGGAGATGACTTGGATGGCATACAAATAATCAAAAGGCATATGCAAGAGAAATTCAAAATCAATGATTTAGGTGAACTCAAATTTATCCTAGATATGTATTTCATATACATAGATGAAGGAATATATATGATTGAGAGGAGATACATTCAAGATCTACTTCCAAAGTTCAAGATGGAGAACAATAAACCTTTATGTACACCTTTGGAAATGAATAAAAAATCTAGTGTTTATGAACATGAGAAAATCGAGGACATTAAAGAGTCTCAAATCTTGGTAGCTAGCTTGATATATGCTACTCATACAAGGGTAGATATCATATACATTATAGGAGTGCTAAGCCAATTCATGCACTCTGCAAGAAGACCACACATGGATGTAGCTAGGAAAGTGATGAAGTACCTCAAAGGTACAATCAATGAAGTTATACTCTATCCTAACTCGTCATATTTGCATCTCAAGATATATTCAAATGTACATTGGGTAGGAGCTAAGGATTACAGAAGAAGTACCTCTGGTTATTTAGCATCTGCAAGGCCAAAGCTAGTGTGATGGAGTTCCAAGAAGCAACCATCGCTCGCATTATCATGAACTAAAAGAGAGTATAGAGGTTTGACCATAGCAACTGAAGAAGTAATATGGTTAAGAGAATTGTACTCAGTTTGGGGACTTCTCAGTTTCAAACATCACATATTGAGAGACAAATTAAGCTCTATGCACTTAGTAGAAAACCCTATCTTCCATGCAAGAATCAAGAATCACATATTGAGAGACAAATTAAGCTCTATGCACTTAGTAGAAAACCCTATCATCCAGGCATTATCATTTCATTAGAGAAAAGCTCATGGAAAAGCATATTCACATTTCTTTTGTTCCAACTAAAAAGCAAGTAAGAGATATGATGACAAAGACACTTGGTGCAATCAAACTTTTCAAATTCAAAGCAATAGCAGGTATTCACTCTAGCAAAGATTGAAGACTCAAGTATACTTACGCTTAAGGGTGAGCTATTGGATCATGAAGATATGATTATGCTTGAGGAGGATCTTCTCTAAATGAAATCATCATTTGGATTATGTCAAAATTATCCATTCAATAGTTTTCTCATTTATGTTGATTTTGGTATCTCAAAAGGATTCTTTAAGGATCACTTAATGTTGTAAAAGCCTAGAGCTTTAAAGTTTTAAAAGAATAAAGTGAAGACTCAAAATCCACACATTTGAGGTAGTCAAAATTGTTGTTCAATAAATGAATTAATCATCAAAAAATAGATTAGACTAGATCTCCACTTTTCATTGATTGTAGGAAAGTAGATTAATTCATCACAACAAACACTACTTGCCTAGATTCAAATTTGAATTCATGGAGTAGTCCTAGAAAGCTTCATGAAAATCTACATAAAGACCCATAATCATATATATTGGCACATCAAACTTACATTATGCTTAAGGTAGATTTGATCTACAACAAAAAGATATTGTTCCGATTATGTCAAAAAATATACATTCAAGAGATCTTTAATTTACACTGTCGGGAAGTTGCAGACACACGGCTGGTGGATCAGTCTAGGGTTTCGATATGTTGAGGTTGCGTACGTCTAATTAAGGGTGGTGGAAATGAATCTATACTATCTTGAGGTTCACGAGATGCAATAAAAAATAATGTTAAAAACCTAGAAAGACAATAATCATGAGATACTAATATTAAAGATTCCTCTGTAATAATATCCTTAACTACATCTAATTCAACTTCTAAAGTTGCGTTACTTTCAGATTCAATTGTATGTTCAGAAGACATCGACAATAAAGATAATGGGAATAGAAATTGAATTAATGCTACTAACAATCATAAGTGTTTACAATGTTGTAGATCAATGATGTAATTTATCTAAAAGGATGCTAAAAACTAATGATTCCTATGCAAAAGCTTAATCAAAGATAAGTTCTATGGGTTTATATCAGATTGACGGATTTTTGGATTGTTGAATTCTTCTCTTTTGTTTGTAATGCTCTTCGATACTTCTTCTTTTAATGTCTGCAAGAAACATTAGGAAATTATAAGTATATCTCAAAAAAATCATTTACATTCAAATATGCATGCTAAAAATATTCATACATATGCTACACATGCCTATAAATTCATGCTAACATATACTCTAATGCTCATGTTCATATGTGCTATTATGCATATTCACTAATATGCACATGCATTAACACTAATTGGTATGCACTAGCAATTTTTAACTTATGTATACATACACATTTGCACATGCATCTATTAATAATATGCTTATGCATATACACATACGTATGTATGCTAACATAAGCTAATACAAACATTTAATGCTTGTTTAAATAATGATACTTACACAGACATATACATATGCTCATGTATACTTTAAAGCATTCATATGCATTCACTCATACCCATTCATGCATACTAACATGATTATGCACATATCATGTTCACATGTATAAATACATGAATTCTTACATGTAAATACACACACTAACCATGTTCATATACACTCTTCATTATGAATAGATGCATATACTAACGTACCTATACCAATATCTAATTAAATATTAAATTAACTAATTAGATATACTTTCATCTAATTATAACAATACAATAAAAATAATGCAAATTATATATATCGAATTAGTCTAATTGTTAAAATATTCCTTTTATTTCTATTTTCTCTCTCTCATTTTCATTAACTTTATCTCTCTCTCTCTCTCTCTTTTCCTATCTTTCTTTCTTTCTCTCTTTGTCTTTCACACCCTTTCTCTCTCTTTCTCTCTCTCTCTCTCTCTCTCTCTCTCTCTCTCTCTCTCTCTCTCTCTCTCTCTCTCTCTCTCTCTCTCTCTCTCTCTCTCTCTCTCTCTCTCTCCCCTAACTCTCTCTCTTTCTCCAGATTACTTTCTCTGCTCGCGTATGCACAGCTATTGCTGACAAGCTTTGATTACAGATCCGTCAATGGCCATCTTTTGCTCTATGACTGCTATCTCTCTCTCTCTCTCTCTCTCTCTCTCTCTCTCTCTCTCTCTCTACAGGGGGTGCACATCCAATCTCTCTCTATCTCTCATCTGCTGTCTATGGCGCAGCTGCCTTTCTCATACAACAGTTGCCGCATCTTCTTTTTGCCATGTGATGCCGACAGGCAATTATCTCTATATGATTCTCCATTGCTGACCAGATTCTTCTATGAGAATCTCTCTCTATACCTATGCTCTTTCTTTCTATCTCTCTCTCTAACTGGGCGTGGAAGCATATGCATGCTAGCAGTGGCACGCTTTTTCTAGAGGCCTGCTAAATTCAATTGAATTAGCAAACTTAGTCGAACGAAGCAAAACTGAGAATGGACATCAGCACTTCTCAGATGTTAGGAGATTAACATGAGCTTGTAGCAACTAAATTAGAAGTATGGTCCAACGAGGATTGTTGGACATAACAAGAGCTATCAGAAGGACTAATCAAAATGTCAACCATGCCACTCCTTGTTTCTGATCGATGATGAGAAGAAGCACTTTGGCGCTCGCTTCCTACGCTAATACTTCTGGCACTAGTGTTGGAGGAGGAAACTATCCTTCCGAAAAAAAAATCCATCATAGATTGATTCAAACTCTCAGATTTGAGGTTTTACTTCTCTGCGCGAATCATATGTGCAAACATTCATCTCAACTCCTTTTCCCTCTCCTCTCTATTCTCCAAATCTTGTGTACGCATTGAACAATCATCAAAGTCGTCAGTTCTACCTCTTCACATGTCTCTGTCAGCGTCGATATGCACAGACAATCAGAGAAGAAAGACTTCCTCTCTCACTATGGGACGCCAAGATAGAGCGACCACATAAATTTCTATTATGTTGCAAGTACTGAGCACTCTAAGATAGGGAACACTACAACAGATCGAGGGAATACCGACGGCCAGTATACCGACGGTCAGCTATCGGCGTCCATATGACCCTCGGTTAATTTTGGAAAGCCGCTTTGCCTCGGAAAGATAGCATCGGTATATGCATCGGTATAAGCATCGGTATACACGTCGGTAATTTACTAGGGACTATCGACGCTTATATCGACGCATATACTGACGCTCTCTTTTTAACCAGGCCTCAAACCAAAATTCGACATTCTGAGCATTTTGAATCTAGATCTTCTCCTGTCAGGTTTACGAGCACCATCAGTAGATCTCTATTTGTCACCCTCTCTCTCTCTCACTCTCTCTCTCTCTCTCACTCTCTCTCTCTCTCCCCCTCTCTCTCACTCTCTCTCTCTCCCTCCCTCTCTCTCACTCTCTCTCCCTCTCTCTCCCTCCCTCTCTCTCCCTCCCTCTCTCTCTCTCTCTAAACAGAGCTCTATCTTTGTAGATCTGAAGTTTTGGTAAGTAGATTGCACATATTGTAGCACTCTTTTTTCTTTCTCTGTGTTTTTTCTTTACTAATATGTTCTCTATTTGGTTTTGCAAGAGATTTTGGGATCAAATCTTTGGAAATTCAACGAAGAAGAACCTAAAGTGGATTTTGACGACCTTGATTCAAACAATTCTCTCTCTCTCTCTCCCTCTCCTTCCCTCTCTCGCTCTCTAACCACACCTCTATTTTTATAGATCAGAAGCTTTGGTAAGTAGATCACACATATTGTAACACTCTTTTTTCTTTCTTTATGTTTCTGCTTTTCTAATCTCTTCTCTTTAGTTTTGCAAGAGATTTTTGGGATCAAATCTTTGGAAGTTCGATGAAGGAGAACTTCAAGTGGATTTTGGCAACCTTGATTCAAAAATTACATCAATGTAAGTGAGACATATATCACTCTTTTTTCTTTCTTTATGTTTTAGCTTTTCTCATATCTTCTCTCTTTAGTTTTGTTTTCGACTGAGATAGAGAGGGAGAGATATATACATATACATACACACATACACAATGCATATGCATACACACATGCATATGCATACACACATACACAATGCATATGCATACACACATACATAATACATATGCAAACACATACATGCATGCATACACACATGCACATGCATACACACATGCATATGCATACACATACACACATACACACATGCATATGCATACACATACACACATACACAATGCATATGCATACACACATACACAATACATATGCATACACATACATGCATATGCTTACACATACATGCATGCATATATATGTATACACATACATGCATATGCATACATACATGCATGCATATAGATGTATACACATACATGCATATGCATACACATACAAATATGCATATGCATACATGAATGCATATGCATACAAGCATGCATATGCATACATGAATATGCATACACATACACATACACATACACATACACATACACATACATGAATATGCATACACATACACATACACATACATGAATATGCATACACATACACATACACATACACATACATGAATGCATATGCATACATGCATGCATATATATGTATACACATATATACATGCATATGCATATACATTCATGTATGCATATGCATGCTTGCATGCATATGCATTCATGTATGCATATGCATTCATGTATGCATATGCATTCATGTATGCATATGCATTCATGTATGCATACGCATTCATGTATGCATATGCATACATGCATGCATATGCTTGTATACATGAATGCATATGCATACATGAATGCATACGCATACATGAATGCATATGCATATATGAATGCATATGCATACAAGCATGCATATGCATACAAGCATATGCATACATGAATGCATGTATACATATGCATACATGCATGCATATGCATACATGCATGCATATGCATACGAGCATGCATATGCATACATGAATGCATATGCTTGTATACATGAATGCATATGCATACATGAATGCATATGCATATATGAATGCATATGCATACAAGCATGCATATGCATACAAGCATATGCATACAACTCTGCTCCATCGAATTCGGTCATTCAATAATGTTTAAAAAATGGACCGAAAAGGATAGGGAATCTAAAAATCATATCACACAATGCATATATGAAGAGTACCGACCAGCAGTTGGGAATCCTATTGTGAGTTCCGAGTGGATTCAACATACAGCACGCGAGGTGATGTCTCATTGACGATCGGAAGCTCGCGATGCTTTCACAGCAGGCTTACCGAAGCCTGTATGGCTAGATGTTGAAGAATCAGAATTGATTCAGGATGAGCAGCAACATACTCATGATCGATATTGTCAACAGAGAGATGCGGCGGCCACACGTTTAGATACGGTTGCAACATCGCATTTAGGTAGCGGCGGATACGACAGTATGCGCTACCAATTTGTAAGTATCATGTTAATTATTGAAGTTGTTTGTGTTAAGTAAATTATGTATGTTCATCTAACATTTTGCATATTTATTATAGGGGTTGGCAGTGGGTCGTCCTCCGACGCGAACTGAAGAATCATATGGATATCGACATGGACTGACTGCACTGTTACAAGACTTAGAGGGACGCGGTGCAATCGTCTCATGGAAGAATATTCTTGATTAGGTAAAGTTATATCTGGTTTTTGTGTTTTTAGTTGTTGTTTATAAATGTCATGCTAATTGGTCTTATTTTATACATATGTTTTGTTGCAGGTTTGTAGGTGTAAATATTTTGATCAATGCCACAATTTTGTATCACACTCGCATACGGCAATGATGTAACATAATTTTGTATTTGATTCCTATATGGAATTAAGTGTTTTGTCACATTGCCATAATTTTGTATTACACTCCTATGTGGCAATGATGTACCATAGTTTTGTATTCGATTCCTATATGGAAGTGCTTTGTCACATTTTGTATTTGATTCCTATATAGAAGTGCTTTGCCACACTTTTGTACATTTTTCATTTATGGAATATACAACTTTCTGTACATGATTCATTGTTCATTTTTTATCATATAAGTTTATGTTTTGGTTGCCATTACAGTACATAACACATGTACTCAATTGGGCAGAGTGTATTGTCTCTTGCTAAACAACATCATGCTGTAGCAAAAGACAACACACTCTGCCCAAAAAAATTTGTGCAGATAGGGTCATCGGTATACGCGTCGATAGCTCCAGTATGGACGCCAGTATAGGCGTCGGTACACCCCAGTGCGGGCACCGGTATGGACGTTGGTATAAGCGTCGGTAATAACATCGGTATAAGCATCGGTATTATCGACGCTTATACCGACGTCCATACCGATGCTTATAGCGGTGCCCATACCGGCGCTTTCTTTTTGACGCGTATACTGACTCTAACACTGGCCTTCCAAAGAAATCGTGCCCGTTCATTTGCCTCGGTAGCAGCCTCGGTATACCCTCGATATGTTGTAGTGGAATCAATAAACCCCCTCAGTACATGGAGGGCCGTTGCCCTATTCAAACTTCTTGAAAACACAAATTAAGCAGATTAAGCAGCGCACTATCTTCAAAATCTCTCTCTAAAATACCCCTCTCTCTGCCTGGGTACGCACAAGTTAACCAAAAAAAGAACTCTCTCTTATGCATACATGAGCAGAAAGAGGAAAAAAAAGAAAGTAGTACCGGCAAGAAACATTAGGAAGAAATGGAGCTCTACACAAATATTTATACTCACAGAAGTTATGAGCTTACCACCCTTTTTGAGCTTGCTTTGATTTCTCAGCCACACTTTTACCCACTAACTTTCAGCACACTTTGAATTAGCTTTATTCACACAACTTACTTTATCCTCTCTTTTCATTTCCACTAGTTCTCACCATTCTTTTCCTTTAACCAACTTTATTCACTTTAAGTGCATATCTTTTATGATCCACTCGTTACATCACTTTAATTCCACATCTTATATGAACCATTCTTTAAATTCATACTCACACACACCACTAGTTATTTATCCACTTAATTTATCATTTTAATTTATCATTTTAATTTAATTATCCTACTTTTTCATAGTTAAATAATTCATTTAATTTAAGCTTAGTTTAAGGTTTTAATTAACAGAATACCTTATTTATATTCACATATGATAAAAATAACTAATCGAATCATATTTTAATTTTTTAATACATAAATGTTCAATTTATAGATTAATTTAATTAAATGACAATTATTTTAACCCTTAAAACATATAAAATGCCCTTGAAAACCTACTTGAAACCCATCAAAATCCCATTGAAACCCTTTGGAAACCTAGCTTTAACCCTAACATTATCCAAGAGTTAATGCTCCTAACTTAAATACATATGAATAAATACAAACCTAGGGTCTTAAACCCATGATTCAATGTTTTATTTGCTCAAACACACATTAAATAAGAAATTTAGGGTAAACCCTAATATGATCATATGTTTTCTTCATAACTTTGTACCTGCAAACACTTACAAAAAGATAAGTTCCAAGAAAAACTTTGTAACAAAGGGATTAGAGTTAACCAATAAACATTCTTTTTAATTTTCCAGGTGGTCAAATGGAAGGTGAAAAACTTTCCGAAAACGCTCATTTATTATATTTTTGTAAAGTTTTTATGGGTAATTTACAAATGTAAAAGCCTAGAGCTGAAAGAAGAAATGGGGAGCTCAAATTCCACTAATTTGAGGTGGTTGAGCGGACAATAACTCAATAAATCAATCACCTAAAAGTAGATCAAAATAGATCTTCACTTTTCCTAGATTATAGGAAAGTGAATTGATTCTCTTCAACAACCTATCCTATCTTCATTTGAATTAAGCATTTACTTGTAGAAGTCATTGAGCACGTCAAAAGTCTATATAAAGGCATCAATCACTTTAACATTACATGGAAGCAGTATACATACGCTTTTGGCCATCATTGTCTTGCTCCTTCATTTCTATGCACCATCTTCTTCAAAAATAGTGAACTTGTAGAGGCTTTTGCTCTTTCTACAAAGCTCCAAATTAGACGAATGAGCATTCATTGGAAAGGCAGTAGTGTAGAAATTTTCAAAGAATTTGGGAAATCGATTTGGAAAAATCCCAATTTTATTGTCTTGGGGTCTATCTCTACGCAGCCCTGAGAAATAGGGGGTACCTCTATTGAGTGACAAGTTTATTCCAAAATCATATCTTTCTTTTTACTTCTCTTGTGAATTTTAGATATTCAAAGGTATGTATATCATTCCTCCAAAATGAAACTCTTCAATTGTAACCATGTTCGCTGCTATGAGCATTTGAAGTTAGTTGTTTCATCCAAAGATAGCAAGTTTTGTGAGCTAGTCAATGTGCAAACCTATCTATATGGTTTTGAAGGAAGAGGGTGAAGAGGAGACTTCCCAAGCCAACTTTACAAGCAAGAGCAAGTGGAAAGGGAAGAAGAAAGGACCAAAGCATGAAAAAACCAAAGGGGAGAATGTTCAAGCTTGTGCCATATGTGATAAGACCAACCACACCACTTAGAATTGTTGGTTCAATGGAAAGATCTAGAAAGAAAGTGAGGTGGACATGGAAACACTAGAGATTGAGGTGGACACAACTTCAATAACAACAATAGAAGTCTCTATAGAAGGGAATTCAACAATTATTCAAAATATCAACCACATGAAGACTCATTCGTTCTAATGAAACTAAGCCACAAAGAAGGTAAGGAAGATTATCGTTTTTTCTACATAGATTTAGGATGTTCAAACTGTTGCAAGAAACATTACTTTTCTATCTAACTTGGAAAGTCTAAAGCATAGACATGAAGTACAAATATGGATGATAGTAAGCACAATGTGGAGAAGATTGGTAATATCAAATCTTTGAATGGCATGACAAACATTCTAAGTAAGGTTCTCTATGTAACCAGTATCATTAAAAACCTAATAAGTGTAGGCCAAATAGTTGAAAAAGGCTTGCAACTTAGGTTTACCCAACATTGATCTTTTGTGGAAGATCCATGTCAAGGCTTCAAGAAGATAGTGATAGGCGAGAAGCATTGTAGACTCGTTACTTTCAAAGTAGGAGAAACCAGGAACATAGATCTATTCAACTTTGGGTCTCAAACCCTAAGTGAGCTTGAAGTGTGGCATAAGAGACTTGCTCATGTGAATGAAAGAACCTTGAAGAATATATGCAAGGAGCAAAGTGTTCTAGAGCTTCTAAACATATCAAAGCAAAACATGATAAAAAAATGTGATGCATGTAAGATTGGGAAGGCACAAACACAACCATTCAACCACAAAGGCTACATCTACAACAACCTTCTGGACTTAGTACATGCTGATGTGTGGGGACCAAGTCAAGAACCTTCATTGGCAGTAAGTATCAAGGTATTATGCCTTATTTATTGATGACCATAGTAGATGGACTATTTTGTACTTTATCAAAAGTGAGAATGAAGTGTCTGATTCCTTGAAAAAGTATCTAGCACATGTGGAGAACCATACAGGTAGATCACTCAAGAAGCTCAGATATAATGGAGGGGGAGAATATGTCTCCAAGGAATTTGATGGATTCTTGTAGGATAAAGGTATCAAGAGAGAAGTGACTACGAAGTACTCTCCTCAACTAAATAGAATTGTTGGAAGAAGAAACAAGACATTGGTAATGAGTTTGAACAATGCTTGAAGAGAAGATTTTGCAAAATTATATATGGGCAGAGGCTATTTCAACTCTTGTGTACCTTGTCAATAGACTACCATCCAAATCACTTCAAGGTATGTCTCCTTATGAAGAAGGGAATGGAAGAAAACCTAGTCTTAGACATTTTGAGGTGTTTGGTTGTTTAACTTATGTTCATGTAGAATCATAAATAACAAAAGGTAGTGTTTATCGGGTCTGACTCGACTCACGGGTTACAAGTTCCACAATCCTTCAACCAAGGAATTCACTACAAATATGGATGTTGTGTTTGAAGAACATAGGTATCGGTATGATGAAAACAAACAAAAGGTAAATCTACCATGTGATCTTAGTTCCAATTCTTATCAACTAGGAAAAGAAAGCATGATGCAAAGGTCCACGATGCAAGAAGTGATACAAATGATGACCAAAATGAAAGGAAAAAGGATTGAAAACTATGGAAATCAAGAGGCAAAGCAAAGATGGGTGTGGAGAATGATCCAAGCCAGCACCTAGAAGATCAACACGGGAGAAGAAACAACTAGAATTGTATGGATATGATTACATATTTGTTAGAAAGAATTCAATCTACTTGGGAAAAGACTCAATTTCAGAAGAACCCTAAACCTATGAGAAGGCAAAGCAAAAACCTAATTGGGAAAATTCCATGAAAGAAGAAATAGATGCATTGAAGGAGATGGACACTTGGGATTTGGTCCAATGTCACCCAATCAAAAGGTAATTGGTTGCAAATGGGTATATAAACTCACAAGAAATTCAGATGGATGAATTTGCAGATACAAGGCAAGATTGGTTGCCAAAAGATGCTCACAAAATCATGATATAGACTATGAGGAAACATTCTCACCAGTTTCAAGGATGACATTGATAAGTGTAGCTGGTACAAAAAATTGGAGGCTCCTCCATCTTGATTTAAAAAATGCATTTATAAATGTTTGCATAAGTTAAGAGGTAAACATATCACAACCTTGAGGCTTTAAAAACCCTAATCATGCATCTAATGCTTGTAGACTTAAGAAAGTATTGTATGGATTGAAACAAGCTCCTAAAGCTTAGAAGTACAGGTTGGTTATATAGCTTCAAGGTCAAGGGTTTAGACGTAGCAACTCGTACCCTTCTATATTCATCAAAAGGGATGAAAGTGAGGTTATCTATCTATGTGTTTATGTAGATGACATAATTGTGGTAGGTGATTATGTGAATGGCATTCAAAGGATCAAGAGACACATGAAAGAGGAGTTCAAGATCATTGATTTAGGTAAGCTCACATTCTTTCTAGGTATGCATATCATAGAAGGAGATACATTCATGATCTACTTCTTAAGTTCAAAATCGAGAACACTAAACCAAGAGGTACACGTTTGGAGATGAATCACAAACTTAGTGTTTATGAAGGTGAGAAAATTTTAGAGACATTAAAGAGTACCAAAGCCTGGTAGGTAGCTTGATATATGCTACTCATGCAAGGGTAGATATCTCATATAGTGGAGGAGTGCTAAGCCAACTCATACACTCACCAAGAAGATCACAAGTGGATGTAGCTAAGAGCTCCTTGAATCCATGCAGATCCTATTAACTTTCCCTTGCCTTTAGTTCAACAAGATATGTTTTGTGCCCAAAGACATGCCTTTGGTGTTCAATCATTACCTTCATGGAGTTGGATTAAAGTTTTCAACTAAACACACATCATGTTGTGCAAAGATCAAAATGAGATCAATAACATTTAGAGTCTTTATAAAGGGAGAACTTCAAAAAACGTTTTCATTGGCTAGATAATAAAGCTAACAATGGTAACTCATCCTAGGAAAAGGGCATGCTTAAGATTAGAAGCATGCTTAGCTATGTTGAGGAATAAGTTGTCGTTATTCTTCAAAGAATGACAGGATGGCAAGGCTAACAATCCAACTAAAGAAATGTGTAGACTCTTTAAGAACAGGGAAAGTAACAAAGCTTTTTTGCAAATGATTGATGGCAATGGTGTTCAATGAACTTCTAATCCTGAAAATTATGACTTCATTGTCAAACACTTCAACCAACTACTTGGGGTTTCGACTATGCTATATCCTATAAGGCTTGAGTGCATAGAAACCATCACGAGGATCAAGTCGAAGAAATCTCAAGAAGAGGTTGTGGCATTTCATGATTCTACCATTTCTAGATAATAGATTTTTGAAGCAATGGAATTCCTCCCTATAGGTAAAAGCTCGATGCTTTAATACGTCACTAATGAGTTCTTCAAGACATTCAAAGAGGATTTGATGGATCCTTTATGTTCTATCTGATCGAGTAAACAATTTTGGTACAATTCTAAGGTGTTTGAACAAAGGAATGATCAAGATCATTGACAAGAAAGCTAAAAAGAACACATTTTAAAAAGAACACATTTGAAAGATCATTGATATAAAATTTGAAAAAGTGTAATGCGATAGACTTGAGTGGGAGTTTATCTTTAAATCCCTCAATAATATCAGTTGTGGTTCTGAGTTTAATCCAACTAGTTTTCATGCGCGTGGGGAATGCCTCTATATGGATTAACATTAATAGTGAACTCTCTTTGACTTTTTTCTTAAATGTTCAATTAGGAAAGATTGCATGTTGGTCTCCTTGTTGTTTACTATCCTTGCTGATGGGATCATCTGCCTCACAAACAATCAACTTCAGACTTCTCACACTCCCTCACAAGTGGGCTACTATGATTCTTAGATTATACGCTAATGACACCAACCTATTTCTATAGAATGACACCAAATGTGTCTCTTTATATTTTTGTGAGCACTTTGGTTCAAGGACCAACTACTTAAAGGCCATATGGGTAGTTATGTGGCCCACAATTTGTTTAGATTCAAGGATATCAGGAGCTTCCTAGTTTACAAGTGTTCTATCTACTTTGGATCTGGATTGGATTTGGTATTTCCATGGGTGAATGGTGGGATTGGGTTTTTGCCAAGATGTATAACAAGCTGTAGTACTCAAACGGTACGTAGGTTAATGTGGCTAGGAAGCAAATGGTGATCAACATGTTTCCTATCTCATATGTCATCTACTTATTTATTTTCTCGAGGCTGCGCAAGGAATCCGAAAATGCTTAGGTTGGAAATGAACTATAGAAACTTCCTTTCGAGGCAGTATCCCAATAGAAGGGGAGTTTCAAAACATTAAATGGGAATTCAACTTACTTGTAGATGAGTTAAATTACACCTTAGTACAAGTACCTAGCCAGTGCACCAAAGCTACATGCCTCGCACCAAACTAAGCAACGAGGGGCTACTAGAGTGTCTTCAAAGGTTTTGGAGAACTCTTAGTAAGGCCGTCGAGAAGAGGGCTCTTACATTTGGGGAGTGTTTTAATTTTTTAGGGATCTTTTAGCCAATTTGTGAAGCTTCGACAAAGTCCATAATCTCTTGCATAAAGTTTTTTCCTACACTAACTCTTGAAGTGGTGGCCATGTACTTATTGTGAAGCCAATAAGGTAATCGTACTCATATTTAATTCATGAGAGATGTAGAGTGGAGACCTCAAAAACACCACAAACACTATTATCACATATTAAAATCTCAAAATTTAACTTGATCCAGACAATCTCATCAATAAAACCGAGATTTCTTATCTATACAAATCGTCTGGTCTTTTCTGCATTATTGTCAATTATATCACAAAGATTAATGAATTTCGAGGATGAAACACAATGAATATTTTTACATTGGCTATAGAAGAAATCTGCCCCTAACATATATCCCCTTATCACACAACCTATGGAAGAATCAACATCCTAGACTAGTGGTTTACAACACCGCATACTGCTACCAATGACCAAACAAATGACTCCGCTACCCAACATACATATCCACTCAAAAACCTACAACTAAGATTGCTAACATATGATTGATGGAAGCATATATTATAGTACACAAAAAAACTCAATAAACTAGAATCTTTCTCTATTTGTACATAACAGGACAATTACAAAACGTTCATTTTGTTAATCATGAAATTAACTACACGGGATAGAAAACACTCACATAATCATTGTGTCATAATTCTCTCATCATAATGGAAAAAAGTTCAGAAATCATTCATAATGATTTAATTACTTGGGTGTTATCATTTCCTCAAAAATCCCATCAACTAAAAAAATCATAAAATAGGAAACTTGAACCATATTGTTTCCTGATATTGAACCATAAATCAACTTATCTTTTGCATAAGGAACTGCCATGTCGCTCTGTCCATTTGAATTCCACTTCCATCCCAAACATAAAACTCTCTTGTGGAGAAAAGTGTATATAGTGTGTTAAATGAGGGAAAACATGAAAGGATGAAGGAGAAAAACACAACATATAAAATAAAATCCATATAGGGAGTAAACCGATATCGAGAAAAAGGAAGTGTATATAGAAAAAGTGTTCATGAACCATAGAAAATAATAATCAAATGGTAAGAGAGATATCCATAAATACAATCAATGGTCTTTGAAAAGGTATTTAATAACTAAGAATCTCTTTTCGTTTGGTAAGTGGCTCCAAAGAAAAGATAAATCTAGCTATATGAAGAAAAGGGTAGCTATATGAAAAAAAGGGGACGAATGAAGAGTAACAATGCTCTTGCCCATGTATAAGTAAGTTAGTAAGTAAGTATGCATGGACGTATGTATGTATGTGAACTGCCCCTTTCCTGGGAATGGTCAACATGGTGGAGGATAATCAACCATGTGGACATCCTCCACCAACCATGTGGAGTATCCCTCGCTATGAAGGAACTAAAACACTATAAAAGAACACCAATATAAATAATCATATTCCATAAATAAAAAATAATGGAAAAACTATCATTACTCGAGAACTTGACCTTATTCTTTGGATATCTAAGTTTGACTTCCACAATATAGAGTGGGTGTACTTGATAGCATTGATGCAAGGCCTATTTAGAGAGGCCTGGTTATGAAGAGCTTGGAATTAGGCATATGCTCGATATTCTTCCTAGAAGAAAAAAGTGAGAACACCAAAGGGTTTGGATGGAGCCAAGTGGTCGTCTTTCCATTGTGGTTAGGCTAGAAGGAGATCAAAATCATGAAGTGATCCAACATGAAAATATTAGTGTCGAGGGTTATAGAGGGGGTGTGAAAGTGATTACTGTTGTTTTGGAAAACATAACATCTATCCAGTCTTTGCTTTGCACAACTTGGCCCTTGATCTAATAGGAGAGTGTTTCCACCATGTACAAGTCACCCACAAGGATAACATAGGATCTAGGTGAGGTTCACATGGTTTGCAAAATTAATGAAACTAGATGGCATTTACAAAATCTACAGTTGCCCACCATTAGAGGTGCTTTGTCCTAGAGACCAAGTCCAAACACTTGATTGAGGTAAGCATACTAAAGATATAATAAATACGACCACCGAGAATAACATGATATGAGGAAGCAATGAGAAAGATAGATATTTTGTAGATCATGATGAAGACGTAGAGAGGATGAAGAGTGGAATCTTTTAATTACAAAGAAGTAAGGAAGATGTGTGCTTCAATAGAAAAGAAGGGCCTCCAAAAATGGAGAACATCAATAGATATTAGAATCTTGAACTAGCTTGCATTTTGCACCATATTATTGTCGACTAGAATGAGAAAGTTCTTGGTTGTTTCCTAATTCCTTAGTGAAATTTAATTTCCTTGTAGTGAAACCTTTTCAGTAAGTTATTTTTCTTGCATTACAGAGCTTGCTTTTACCACTTTTATTTGATGTGACTGAAAAATGAATACTTTCTCAACTTTATCCATAGGTTTCAAAAGTAGATCACCTTCAGGATCATACAAACACTCTACATTAGGGACTGATGTACAGGTTTGGCAAAGAAAGCAAGGACAACGTGGAAGATTCATCATGCTAGCTCATACCAAAGAGGTAGATATAATAGAAATTGAAATCAGGATGAGAAATTGAGATACACACACAAAGAGGAGGATAAAAAGAATATCTACACTCAACAAGTGACAAAGGGAAGAAGATGTTCAAAGGAGAGGAGGATCAATTGAATAGCATAAGAGAAAGAGAACAAGAAGAGGAGAGAGAGAGAAAGAGGTTATTGACTACAAAGACACCACATTCAAAAGAAGAAGAGTTAGATCACTTACGACAGAGACACCAGAAGTAAAGAGGATGATGAACTAGAAAGGGAAGATAGTACAAGAGAATCGAAGAGAGCTAATTACAGGCAGTGTTGATTTTTGACGGTCGTATTGCCCGTTTTGGGCATTTTGGACCGTAAAACAAGGTCATAAATTTTTTTAGACCTTCAAAAATTACACTAAAAATCTGAAATACAGCTATTACCTGTAGATAACCTTCAAAATTGAAGGGCATGGCAAACCGTCAAAATACAACACTGGTTACAGGCATCCGAGGAGGAGCCCACGCAAGCGACTGGCTACATCAACGTAGCAACCGACCTGATTGTCCACTGTGCGAATCGGAAACAACTCTAACTGTGCATGTGACCATCATCGCTGTTCAATGCCGATTCAAGTAATGAATAGGAGCTAAGTGACTACGAAAAAGAGTTGGAAGAAATGAAGAACATGACACGGCAGGAATTTGTGGCATCGCTACGGAGGAGAGAAGTCTCGGTCCTATAGTCCGCCATCTCTGCAGCGCGGAATCAAAGTCTAGCAGCTTACCCACTGCAAACCAAGAAATTGTCACTTGAGAAGGCCACTTGAGATGGCTGCGCAATATCGCTGCTCAAGTTCCACCGCGATCAACTGCTCTATCGGACAACGTTTTTGACGCTCTGACCGTCGCGACGTATTGTTCTTGTCTTGGCCATTGTGAAGACCTTCTGACCGTCGTGCTGGTGACCTTCGTGGGACGCTCTGACCGTCGCGACCAGCTGTGACCATCCCGACCAACTCTTCTAGTCTTGGCCACCGTGAAGACGTTCTGACCGTCGTGCGGGTGACCATCGTGTGGCGTTCTGTAATGAACCGGCTAAGTGTTGGAGCAATGCGGTAGAAAGGACTCGAAAAATTCTAATCAGAACTCAAAAGGCAATGCGGTAGAAAGGACTCCAAAAATTCTAATCAGGACTCAAAAGGCTATAAGAGATATCCGAAAAAAAAGAAGAGAAACGGTGTATCGGAGGCTCTCACGGCTTGAAGAAGAGGTGAACAAAGGTAACTTATAATGCCAACAAGGTCTTTTGAAAATCAGGGGAAGACTAAGATTAGAGGAGGATCAAAGAAAAAATCTTCAAATATTCTTCAAAGATTGGTGGGCGGGGAAGGCTGACAAACCATCGAAAGAGATGTGTAACATCCTCAAAAGGAAACAAGCTAGGGAATCCATCCCCTTATTGGTCGATAACAATGGAGTCGAATGTAGCACGGAAGTTGAGAATAGATCTATCATCGTCGAACACTTTACCCATCTTCTCGGGGTCTCGGCTCCTCTATCCCCACATAGGCGTGACTCCATGGCAACCATCTCAAGGGTTGCTCAATCTAGAATCCCACAGAACATGATTTCTCTGTTGGATGCTAACATTTTTGAGAATGAAATTACAGAGGTTATTGATGCTCTTCCCAATGGGAAAAGTCCGGGTCCTGATGGTCTCACCAATGAGTTTTTCAAGTCCTTCAAACATGAGGTGGCCACCCCACTACGTCTGGTGTGGCAAGAGGCTCTCTCCTTCAGTGCCCTCCCTGAGTGTCTTAATAATGGTGTCATCAAGTTAATTCACAAAAGGGGAGATAACAAAAAAATTGAAAACTGGCGACCGATTACCATGCTGCAAACAGGATACAAGATAATTGCAAAAGTTATCGCCAATAGAATCTCTTGTCATTTAAAGTCTTGGCTTTGTGAGGATCAGAAAGGTTTTATCAAAGGTAGATCTACACTCGAAGCAATTGTCGATATTTGGGAAGGCCTTGCATTTGCTAAGGAGTCTGTGCAAGATCTGGTATTCATCAAGATCGACTTCGACAAAGCGTACAACAGATTGGAATGGGACTTTATTCTTCAATCATTAAAAGACCTTGGATGCAACCAAAAGTTCACGAAGATGGTTTCCACTCTTCTTGGAAATGCTTCGACTAGAATAAATATCAATGGTAAGCTCTCTAAGCCCATTCGCTTAAAAAGATCAATTAGGCAAGGCTGCCCTCTGGTTCCATTACTCTTCGCTATCGCCTTGAATGGACCCAGTCGCCTATTCAAGCATCACATGGATACTGGCAATCTCAAGGGTCTTTCCCTACCTCTAAATCACGACCAAATGATAGCAAGACTTTTTGCCGATGACATGAATGCCTTTGTGCATAACGATATAAACAACATTGAGGTGTTTTGGTGGTGCCTCGACACCTTTTGTGTGGCGTCTGGTTCGAAAATCAACCATGCTAAAATTGCTTTTAGAGCAATCAATGGACCGACACCCAAATTGTTGTTAGATCAGGGGTGTCAAGGTATCCCTAGTGGTCAAGTCTTGCGTCTCCTTGGCATCCCGATGGGATTCAACATCTCAATGGACCCACGTTGGAAATGGGTGCTATCCAGGTTGGATAGCAAACTAAATCATTGGAAAGGTATGCAAGTCAACTTGGCAGCCATGGTTGTTAACACATTTATGCTGTCTACAACTATTTATTTTATCTCGTGTTGGAGACCTAAGGAGAAAGACTTCGCGAAAGTGGAAAGAATCTGCAGAAACTTCCTTTGGACTGGGGACCCCAACAGGAGGGGGATTCCCAAAATCAAATGGGAAACTTGCATTAGCCCGAAAGACTCAGGGGGCTTGGGAATTTTGGATATCATTGGATTGGCTGACAAGCTAGCGGCAAAGTGGCTTATCAAGGCTTGGAGCAATAGTAAATCCTCTTGGGCTAAATTGATCTTCAGAAACATGGAAGACCTTACCCTTGTTGGCCATCCTAGTTGGAAGGACATAGGGATTCTCACGCTTTTGTTCTCCCCCCACCCGGTGTCCCCTAAAGGCTCTAGCCTAGTGTGTTCTTTATGGAAGAGTTGGAACAAGGCCAAACAATTCATCAGAATCAGTGATGAGTGGATATGGGTGGCTAGGATAAGACAAAATGACTCTATCTGGTTCTCGATTGACGGCATTAGGGAGGTGGAGTCTTGGAACCTCCAAACTGCAAAGCGGCTATGGAACAAGGGGTTCAAATAGTGGAAACAACTCTCGAAACAAGAGACTAGCCAGTGGATTAGGATCGAAGACTTGGACTCGAGACTTAGAGTTACCCTAAAGGAATGGACTCTTCTTCAAGGAAGGTGTTTAGCATGGGACCGCTCAACTGCCCGCCTTCTCTACGGTCAGGATCTTCCTTGCCTTGAGGGCCTCAAATGGAGCAATGGAAAGAAACTATCCAGAATCCCCAACTTCAAAGAGAACTTAGATGTTCATCACACTCTTAACAAGAGATGGTTCCTTTCTTGGACCAAACTTCGATGCGAACTAAAATTCATGTCTATTTGGCACCCCCTAATTGAGATAAAAAAGTCCATTCTCATGTGGCAGATCTTGCATAAAGGTATCTGGTCCAATGCAAGGGCTAACAAAATATGTGGTTTGCCGCCATGGTGCAAGCGTTTCCATCGATGCATCGAAGATTTAGCTCACCTATTCTTCGATTGCCCCAAGTCTCGTGTTATCTGGCGTCACGTGACACGGGTATTGAGACTCACGAACCAAATCAATCGGCAGCAGGTGTTGTTGGGCGAGGCACTCGGCTGCTCATCAAGGCTCTGGAATGCCATTAGGGGTGAGACTCTTTGGAAGATTTGGAGGGAGCGATGTGCTGTCAAGTTTGGCCAAACTCGTAAGGAATGGTCGATCGAGAAATCCTTGTTTCTTCTAGGTAAAAGAATCTCTGTAGATAAGAGATCTCCACCGTTTAGACATTACTGTATTTATCTCCTCGAAAACAACAAGTTGAAACCCAAATGGGTTCCACATGAGGGTGATGCTAGATTTATCCACCTCATTTGTAATGCTCTCTAGCTCGCCATACTCCTCCCCTGCATTGTGGGATTTGGGGGGTCCCATGGGCACTAGTCCCATTCACTTGTAATTTTTCGTCTTTATTTTAATTAAAGTCCACGAGAATAGGCTAAGGCCGAACTTCCTTTTATTTAAAAAAAAAAAGTCTGCCACGTGCTTCTTCTGGTCCCCCTTCTCGTCCGTGCGAATCTGCGATCTCTTAAAGTGTCCCCTCTTGGTTCTCTGCTTTGGAAGTTTAATATGATTCTAAAAAGTGATGGCATGAGTCGTGAGTGCCTGGCCTAATTCGAAGAAAAAAAAAAGAAAAAAGAAAAAGGGGAAGGAAAAAGAAAACAAAAAGGAAAAAGAAAAAAATAAAAGAGACAAAAGATACAAAAAAAAGGGAAAACAATTTTTTTTTTAAAAAGGGAGCTACTCTTTAATGTAATGTGGGATGACTGTGGGCTTTTCAAGATGGGCTTTTTCTTGGCGGTTACTATTAGTGTTCTCAGGTCTTCTTGCTTCCAGAGGTGCGCTAATTCATCTGTTTGAGTAGCTTTCGATCGTCTTTGCCTCAATGTCGACCCTTCTTCCCTTGTTGGTCCTAAACAATGTGGCTCCCCCCAATCCCAGTGCCCCCTCGAGATAGATTCTAGCCCATCGGACGTCGCTCCTCCAGTGGTTTCTCTATGCAATGAGTCAGTGGTGGCAAAGCAAGAAGAATTGATGAAAACTTGTCTGATGGATCAAGTCTTTGGCCCTAGACCCCCTCTAGAAAATGTGAGATATTGGCTGCGTAAGGAGTGGTTCCCGCACGGTCTAATTGTGTGCAAATGTCAATTTCTGCCAGCGAATCACCTGCTTCTAGTGTTTGAGAATGAAGAGATGGCCTTCCAAGCCTTGCAAGCTGGTTCTTGGCAAGTGGGCCGGTCCACCTTATGCCTATTCAAGTGGACCCCAGAGTTTGTTCCGAACAAATCAAAGCCTCTTTGTTACCCGCTTTGGGTGGAGCTTCCCAATCTGCCATATTTCTTGTACGGATTCCTTTGAGAAATTGTTTCTCCGATCGGTCGTCCTATGGCCTCAAGAGAGGATGTTGGGGGGCTAATCTATGATGGTGTGCAATACTCCTTCAATGCACGATGGCACCCACAAATTTGTGTTGAAGAAGACTTGAACCAAGTCCTCCCCTCGAAGATCTTTGTAAGTTATGGCGATGGTAAGAATTGGGTACAAGAGGTTACCTACAAGAATTTGCCCAATGCGTGCTTCCATTGTGGGCACCAAGGTCATAGGATCAAGGATTGCCCACTGAAGCAAATTTCCAATAAAAACAAGCTTAAACCAGATGGGGCCCTGGATCCTATACCTCAAGCTGGCACTCGGGGGCTTCCCCCTCGGATGGAGAAAGAAGTGGGTACTCTTGTTGCAGAGACGGATTTAGAAGGGTTCACGGAAGTAAGACGCAGGAGGAAAGTCAACCCTCGAAGATCACTAGTAAGGAATGTTACGACCATTGCTCCTTCGAATAACATGTACTGCAGCTTAGAAAAGGAGATTAATGAGGTCGACCTCCCAGGGGATAACCTTTATGAAGAAGATCCGATTGACAATTCCATTGGATGCTCTACCAGCAAAGAAGACAACCAAGAACGCTACACCGCCAGTAAAGAGGATGGCTTCACTACTAGCAATGAAGACAACCTAGATAGTGAAAGCTCCTCTCTTGGCTCTACTCTTCTAGTTTGCTTGCCAAGCATACCTCAACAAAAGTCAAAGCTTAAAGGGAAACAACCATCAGACATGCCTTGGAAGAGCCCCCTCAAGAGTAGGATCCTAAATCAAGAAGCTGGGAGGAAAAAAGAAGATCAAAAGAAGAAAAAAGTTTGGGTCCCTCCCCTCAAAGAGGGCAACCATCAATAATGAAAATCACTTCGCTAAACATAAGGGGTTTGTCGGACCCGTCAAGAGCGGCAATTCTTGGCCAATGGTTCATAGACAAATACCTCAACCCTGACTTTATCTGCTTACGAGAGATTAAAATCAACGCAGAGGATCTCTAGAAACGGCTTAAGCGCATTTCTCCAAACCACCTTTGGCTCTTCACTTCGCACCCCAGGGGGGGTGCTGCCATCGGTATTAGTCACTCCTGGTCTAGTAGATTGACATCGACTTGTGAAGATCGGAATCCTCGGTGGATTGCTTCCTCTTTCGGGCCACCTAATCAATTCACTGTGGTCTCAATTTACACCCCTAATGGTGAGATGGATAGAATCGACACTTGGACTTCCCTTGACTCCCTCTCTCACAATGTTTTGCTTTGCGGGGACTTCAACATGGTTGAATTTCCTGAGGACCGTTGGAATAACAAGGGGAAAATTATCGGCGGTCAGGAGAAAGAGATATGGGATAAAATCAAGTTCCATCTCCACCTGGTCGAGGTGAAAGACATGAAGGGGTTCTCCTGGTCTAACCTCCAATTGGGGGACTCTCTGAGGAAAGCTAGACTTGATAGATGTTACATCGACCAAAAAACTATCCTCTAGTGGGGTATTCCTTCGATTTCCCAACACATGGACTTGACTATCTCGGACCACTACCCGATTACTCTTTCCTTCAAACTGATTCCCATGCTCTGAAAAGCTCCTTGGTTTCAAGCTTGCCCGACATCATTTTCCCTCCCCGTCGCCCACCAAGAAATTTCCACAGTTTGGGCAGAGGCTTTTGCCCACTGCAATGAACCGGCTAAGTGCTGGAGAAGCCCAGTGCAAAGGACTAGACAAATTCTGATCAGCATGCATAAGGCCATAAGAGATATCCGGAATAAAAGGAGAGAAATGGTGTATCGGAGGCGCTCACGTCTTGAAGAAGAAGTGAACAAAGGTAACTTGCAATGTCAACAAGGGCTTCTGAAAATTACGGGAAGACTAAGACTCAAGGAAGAGGTTCAAAGAAAAAACCTACAAATATTTTTCAAAGATTGGTGGGCGGGGAAGGCTGACACATCTTCGAAAGAGATGTGCAACATCCTTAAAAGAAAACAAGCTAGGGAAGCCATCCCCTTCTTGGTCGACAACAATGGGATTGAATGAAGCACGAAAGTTGAGAATAGATCTATCATCGTCGAGCACTTCACCCATCTTCTCGGGGTCTTGACTCCTCTTTCCCCGCACAGACGTGATTGCATGGCAGCTATCTCAAGGGTTGCTCAACCTAGAATCCCTCCGAACATGATTTCTCTGATGGATGCTAACATTTCAGAGAACGAAATTATGGAGGTTATTGATGCTCTCCCAAATGGGAAGAGCCCGGGCCCTGATGGACTCACCAATGAGTTTTTCAAGTCATTTAAGCATGCACGTGGTGGCCACCCCACTGTGTCTTGTGTGGCAAGAGGCTCTCTCCTTCGGTGCCCTCCCTGAGTGTCTTAATAATGGTGTCATCAAATTAATTCACAAAAGGGGAGATAAGAACAAAATTGAAAACTGGTGGCCGATTACCATGCTCCAAATTGGGTACAAGATAATCGCCAAAGTAATCGCCAACAAAATCTCGTGTCATTTAAAGTCATGGCTTAGTGAGGATGAGAAAGGTTTTATCAAAGGTAGATCGATACTTGAAGCAATTGTGGATATTTGGGAAGGCCATGCTTTTGCTGAGGAGTGTGCTCAAGAGCTAATATTCATTAAGATCAACTTCGACAAAGCATATGACAGATTGGAATGGGACTTTATTCTTCACTCTCTAAAAGATCTTGGATGCAGCCAAAAGTTCACAAAGATGGTTTCCACTCTAGTCGAAAATGCCTCAACGAGAATAAACATCAGCAGTAAGCTCTCTGAACCCATACGTTTAAAAAGATCTATCAGGCAAGGTTGCCCACTGGCTCCATTACTCTTCGCTATTGCCTCGGATGGCCTCAGTCGCCTATTTAAGCATCATTTGGATGTTGGAAATCTCAAAGGTCTCTCCCTACCCCTTGCTCAAGACCAGATGATTGCTAGACTCTTTGCCGATGACATGAATGCCATTGTTCTCAACGATAGAAACTGCATTGAGGTGTTTTGGAACTTCCTCGACACCTTCTGTAAGGCGTCAGGTTCAAAAACCAACCATGCTAAAACTGCTTTCAGAGCAATCCATGGGCCTCCGCCCCAACTGTTGATTGATCAGGGGTGTCAAGTTATCCCTAGCGGCCAAGTCTTCTGTCTCCTCGGCATTCCGATGAGCTTCAACATCTCGATGGACCAACGGTGGAATTGGATTCTATCCAAACTGGATAGCAAACTAAATAATTGGAAAGGTATGCAAGCTAACTTGGCAGGGCATGCAATGGTTGTCAACACATTTATGCTTTCTACGATTATTTACTATATCTCGTGTTGGAGACCTAAGAAGAAAGAATTGGCCAAAGTGGAAAGGATATGCAGAAACTTCCTATGGACTAGGGACCTCAATAGAAGGGGGATTCCCAAAATCAAATGGGAAACTTGTATTAGCTCAAAAGACTCGGGGGGCTTGGGTATTTTGGATATCACTGCGTTAGCTGACAAGCTGGCGGCAAAGGGGCTAAATTGATCTTCAGAAATTCGAAAGACCTTACCTTAGTTGGTCTTCCCGGCTCGAAGGACATTGGGATCCTGATGCTTTTGTTCTCCCCCCACCCGATGTCCCCTAAAGGCTCTAGCCTGGTGTGTTCCTTATGGAAGAGTTGGAACAAAGCCAAACAATTCATCAGAGTCAGTGATGAGTGGAAGTGGGCTACTTGCATAAGACAAAATGAATCTATCTGGTTCCCGATTAGAGGCTTAAGGGAGGTGGAGTCTTGGAACCTCCAAACGGCTAAGCGACTATGGAACAAGGGGTACAAAAAGTGGAAACAGCTATGGAAACAAGAGACCGGCGAGTGGATTAGGTTTGAAGACCTAGACCCAAGACATAGAATTTCTCTCGAAGAATGGACTCTTCTTCAAAACAGGTGTTCAGCATGGGACCACTCAACTACCCGCCTACTCTGCGGACAGGATCTTCCTTTCCTAGAGGGCCTCAAATGGAGCAATGGTAAGAAACTATCCAGAATTCCCAACTTCAAAGAAAACCTAGATGTTCATCACACTCTTAACAAGGTGTGGTGCCTTTCTTGGACCAAACTTCGATGGGAACTTAAGTTCATGTCGATTTGGCACCCCCTTATTGAGATCAAGAAATCCGTTCTCATGTGGCAAATCTTGCAAAAAGGTATCTGGTACAACGCAAGGGCCAACAAAATCTGTGGTTTTCCTCCATGGTGCAAGTGGTGCCATCCATGCATCGAAGACCTTGTTCACCTCTTCTTCGATTGCCCCAAGTCCCGCGTTATCTGGCACCACGTGACTCAGATCCTACGACTCTCGAACCAAATCAATTGGCAATAGGCGCTGTTGGGTGAGGCGGTTGGCTGCTCTTCTAGGCTGTGGAATGCCATCAAAGGCGAGACTCTTTGGAAAATTTGGAGGGAGCGATGTGCTGTCAACTTTGGCCAAACCCCAAAGGAATGGTCGATTGAGAAATCCTTGTTTCTTCTAGGTAAAAGAATCTCCCGAGACAAGAGATCTCCTCCATTTAGGCACCACTGTATTTATCTCCTCATAGATAACAAGCTGAAACCCAAATGGGTCCCCCATGAAGGAGATGATAGTTTTGTACGCCTCATTTGTAACACCCTCTAGCTTACCGAACTCGTCCCCTGCTTTGTGGGATTTGGGGGGTCCCATGGGCACTAGTCCCATTCACCTGTAACTTTTCTTCATTTTTTTAAATTAAAGTCCGGGAGATTAGGCCATGGCCGAACTTCCTTTTATAAAAAAGATAGTACAAGAGGAAGAGAGGAAGGAAAGGCAAATGGATCCCTATGAAATAACAATAGGAGGAGAACAAAGGATCTAGAAGCAGCAACCACAAAAAATTAGAGCTAAGGGGATGAGGAGGAAAGAGAATGTAAGGTACAGAATAGAGGAGAGAGAAATCAATGACATGCTATTTCCATGGTACGCCTCTGCATGCAGAAGAATAGCTACCTCCTCCCATTAATGAACTCTCCATTTCTTGTCGAGTGTTGTTGTGACACTTGTATGGCTATACTGACATGTAACGTCAGAAAAACACAGGAAGATGCTGGCAAGCTCTGGATATATTAATCAATGCTCAGGTGCTCTCACACGTATCTTCTCTAAAGACGCTTGGTCCAGCATTACCTCATCTATTTCTTCTATTTTAGTGTATACAAACTGACTAGAAAGGAACATTTCCAACATGAATATCTAAATATTGTATGCCTTTGTTTGATCACGAGCATTAAAGTGTTCGGTGTCAAGTAATAACCAACTGTACTCTGCCCACCAATTTATTTTTCAAAGGTAGAGATCGATCCATGTGAAGAGGATGCCGTAAGTGAAACTTCTAGTGCCTAGCTCCGGCCAGGAACACACGTAGAGAGAACATATTTGAAATATGATCCCTAGGCACCAAGAGAGAATGAGGAAAAAGGAATGGACTCACATGATGGTGACATGTTTCGTACACCTTCAAATATAAGTAAGCCATCTGCCTACTATGATAATGCCTGACAAAAATAATGGTTCATGGGCAGAACATTCATGATGTTAGGATGATGAAAACTTCTTAAAAGCCTCCAACCCGCCTATCTTTTTTACACCAGATGGCTGCAATAATAGGAGAGGATAAGAATGCGCATATATTCTATCACTCTCCAGCATTGATAGACATTCTGATATTCTTGATTCTACCATCTTTAGGACTATGATGCTTCTTATTCACATCATTCAACTATGAATAATTGAAACACTCCATCAGTTGATTCTATGCAGAGATGATACACCTCTCCAATATTCTGTTCATTCCAACGAGGAGCATGCTGTCTATAATGGTTCTGCTACGCAACCATTTCTATCCATACTTGGTAGTGATGCAGGCATAATTGGTTCCCCTCCGCTCACTCTTGTTTCCATAGGCATCGACGGTGCCCCTTTATGCTGCCTCTACTCTCGGTCACCTCCAACTTCTAGAGTTCTTGAAACTGTACCCTTCAAAACTTTCTTCTTGTTAGTTGTCAATTTATATTGAAGGGCTAAACTCTGAACAGAAAATGATTGTAACGGTGTCATCTGGCTACCCTTTTCTATCTTTTTCAATGTTGACTTAAGCTCTCATGTCACATCCTCGACTGGGATCACACTATTCATAGCTAGATGTACTGATTTTATCAAGTCATCCTTGCATGGGTCTGGAGCTGTCGTAAGACCTAGGTCAAAGAATTTGTTTATCTCCTCCTCTTTCACAATTGATGTAATCCACTCAGATAAATCCATAACTCTTTTCTGATCTGTTGTAGCCCTCTCAATAGGTGACTTCCCTGTATGAAGCCACAAGAGTTGCGAAACTATAAATGTTAGACTTGCTAGTTGCTTCTCGGATTTGGGGAGTCTAGTGCTGGATAACCAAGTGCACTAAACGTGGCAATGACACTTGCATTCTCTGCCTTTGTGATGAGTCCAAAGAGCCCAAATTTTGAGAGCTTTGCATTCATTTATGAATTTAATAGAATAATGTTGGAGGTGGTTCCCATGGACAATCCTCTCACTATTATGCAGATGTGATAGTCCACGAGTAGCTCAACTACAATGTCTAGGCATATATGCTGATTGAGAGGTGCTTCAGGCCCCCTTGCATGTAGAAATGCAGCAAGACCCCCTCCAACCATAAATTCATACATGAGAAACTTCTCATTTGCAGGACCCAATAATACCCTCAAGGGGCAAATAAATTTGAATGGCAGATTTTTCCAAGCATGGTTACCTCTATCTCGAGATCTTTCTAACTCTTCACTATTCTTTCTCTTCACCTCTTTATAGATAAATAGTTTCCATCCTCAAACATAGCTTTATATACAGTTCCATAGGTGCTCTTGTGCAATAACTTTCACGATTATCAGTTTTCTCAGAGAAACTACAGCAAATGAAGACCTTTCTTTGATTGGTGTAAAAATCTAGGGATTCCATACTAGATTCTTCTCTCTTCGAGCTACTAGAAGTTCATGGAAATAATATTTCTTAATAACCCTCTAATTCATGTCTTGCTTTTGATGCAAGTAAAATATACTCCTTAAAAGAGCATTCACATTGGTACTTTGGACATGGCATTGAGGCAGGCAGAGTATTCATACATTTTGAAGTCATCACTTGAGTAAGCATCCCTGGTAGGAAGACGATCAAAGGCCATGCTTATTCCTCATTCTTGTTGGATGGTAGAAACGTGAGCAGTACATATTTGAGTGATCCTTGGCATGCAACAGAAACTTATGTGACCCTTGTAGAGCTTGTTGCTTGCAACATCTCTTGACTTAGTCCAGTTGACTAATGATATATCATTGAATTAACATTGTATTATGCCTTCTGACGCTTGAAAGCCTCTAAATATTCAGAACTTGTGTTGCTTTTTGCTTACTAGAATCCTGTTCCTTCTCACCAGCAATAGCATACAAAGATTGTTAACATTTTCCTCTCCATTGTCCAAAGCCTTCATTCTGCGATTCTCCAAATTATTAGCATGCAAAGCAGGCGATGCACTCCATATACTATATATACATGCTGATGAAAAAAAACTATTGTAGGTTCTTTCCATCATCTCTGACATGCCTGTCATGGAAACTACAGAGTTTGTCAATTCCCACATAATTATCTTTAAGACTTCTTAATCGAGACGGAGCTCCTGATACATGGCTAAAATATGTTTTTTGTTTGAATCCTCTAGGATAAAGCAGGTCAACGAAGTCGGAGGCATTTGTGTGCTTGAGTCCCAGCAATCCAAACCAAGCTCATGACTCTCAAAAGAAAAGGCATCGAAAAAGATGGTGATCCATCCATGAGCGAAGGTGTTCCCACATTCAAGTCCAAGAAGTTGGCAATATTGTACAAAGGCTCCCTTGGAAATGATAACTATGCCAGCAAACTCTGATGAGCAGTTGAAACCATACTCATGAACATGGCCACTAGATATGGTGGTTGGGCCTTTCGCCTCTTGAGGCAGGGGTGAGGGTTCAGCCCCTGGCAGCAACATGTAAGGGACATATGAATCCTGGAAAAGCTGTTGCACGTGGCTGTTGGCCATCGTTTGACCATTCCCGCGGTAGTTGTGACCGCTGTTAAACCCAGTCTTGTAAACCCCTCTTCTTGTGGGATAAGGGGGGTCCCATGGGTACTATGCCCTTCCTTGTACAGTTGCAATTTCAAAGTTAAAGTCCGGGGGAGTATGCCTTGGCCGAACCTCCATTTAAAAAAAAAAAAAAGATTACTATTCAGTAGGAGGTGATGGTTGAGGTCTCCGCCTCTCCGTGATGAAGGTCATGGCGGAGGCCAAGCTAGATGGGAGTACTGGTCATCCAGAGAATACTGGTGGGTGGGAACTGAGTGGGGCAAAACCCTTGCTAGGGCCAACACTTACCTCTAGGCCACCACTCCTGCTATCGAGAAAGAGGGTAGCCTCAAAGGGGAAGAACGCACTGGCCGCTGTGAGAGAGAGCGAGTGAGCATGGCATGGAGACCAAAGCGCGAGTGCGTGATCAAATCTCTCAAAAACAAGTGCGAGTGCCGAGCACGTAAGTTTGCACGCGAGCGAAAGACACGCTCGAGTTTGGTGCACTTCCGTTTTTTTTTTTTTAATACAAAGAAGTTCGGCCTTAGCCTACTCTCCCAGACTTGTATTGAATAAAGGAGAAGAAAAGTGCATATGAAGGGGATTAATGCTCACGGAACCCCTCAAGTCTCCAAGAGCGGGGCTAGAACTTAGAAAGATTAGATAGCATCAACAATGTATCAACAATGGCATCATTAAGTTAATACACAAAAAAGGGGAAAAGAACAGAATTGAGAACAGGTGTCATCTGAGGGCGTGGTTAAGCGAGGACCAAAAAGGTTTCGTCAAAGGCAAGTCAATCTTGGAAGCCATTATAGATATCTAGAAAGGTCTCGAATTTGCAAATCAGTCAAGACAAGATGTGGTTTTCCTCAAGATCGACTTTGACAAAGCTTACGACAGGTTGGAATGGAACTATATTCTGTAGTCACTTAGAGATCTCGGATGCAGTAAAAAATTCACCAAGATGATTTCGACCCTTCTGGAAAATGCATCGACTCAAATTAAAATAAATGGCCAACTTTCAAAGGTAATCAAAGTAAGAAGGTCGATTAGACAAGGGTTCCCATTGGCTCCCCTTCTCTTTGTCATTGCCATGGAAGGACTTAGTTGCTGGTGGAGCAACAGGTGGAAGCTGGTAACATCAAAGGCCTCTGTTTGCCTCATGACCATCAAAGGCCTCTGTTTGCCTCATGACCATGGCCAGATCAACATGAGACTTTTTACTAATGATAAGAATGTGTTTGTCCACAACGATAGTACCAGCCTAGAGATGTTTTGGAGGTGCTTTGATACTTTCTGTGAGGCCTTTGGATCCAAAATCTACCACTCTAAGACCACTTTCAAAGCTATTGTCGGGGTCCAGCCTAAACTTCTCATTGTTCATAGCTATTAAAACATTCCACAGGGCCAAATTTTTCGGCTTCTTGGGATTCCCTTGGGGTGGGATTTGTTATCTCGATGGAGCAGAGATGGAATTGAGTACTGGCTAGACTCGAAAACATTTTAAAGTATTGGAGAGGTATGCAAATCAATATCGATGGTCGTGCAATGGTTATCAATGCTCGCGCAATGGTCCTTTCTTGCTGGAGATCAAAAGAGCACGAGCTGTCCAAACTGGAAAGTATTTGCAGAAACTTCCTTTGGACGGGTGACCACAATAGGAGGGGGTGTCTAAAATCAAGTGGTGCATCTGATCCAGCCAAAGAGCTTGTGGGGGCCTTGGCATTCTAGACATTGGATGCATGGCTAACAAATTTACAGCAAAATGGATGATTAAGGCGTGGTGCAATGGGGAGGCCTCGTGGGCTTAGTTGATCTTCAGAGAAAAGAATGTGTTGACTTTTGTGGGATTCCTGTATTGGAAGAATCTTGACATTCTGATGCTTTTGTTTTCCCCAATCCCAATCTTCCCAAAAGGTTCAAATCGTGTGTGCTCCTTATGGGATAGTTGGAATAAAGTCAAAAGCTTCGCAAGAATAAGTGAAGATTGGAAGTGGGCAGCCAGTATCATGCAAAAGGACTCTATCTGGTTTCCAATCCATGGCATCTGGATCGTGGAATCTCAGAACATTCAAAACGCCAAAAGGCTATGGAACAAAGGCTTCAAAACAAGGAAACATCTCTGGAAACAAGACACCAACCAGTGGATCAACTTTGAGGATATTGACGCTAGCATCAACATTACCTATGATGATTGGAATACTTTACAAAGCAAACAACTCGCCTGGGACCACTCTAAAGTTCGCCTTCTCATGGGGCATGACACGCCGAGCCCGCTTGGTCTCAAATGGCACAATGGTAATTGCCTAACAAAAATCTCTAACATCAAAGAAATCATTTATTATCAGGTTAACTTAAACATGAAGTGGTGTCTCTCTTGGACGCGGCTGTGGTGGGACATGAAGTTCATGGCTATCTGGCACCCCCTCATAGAAATAAAAAACTCTATCCTCTTATGGCAAATTCTTCATCGTGGAATCTAGACCAATCTTAAGGCTAACAAAATGTGTGGGACACCTCCCTGGTGCAAACGATGCTACCGGACAATCGAAAATGTTTCCCACATCTTCTTTACCTGTCCTAACTCCAACAGGCTCTGGCATATTGTCGGAAAGAAAATGAGACTTCAAAAATATATCAATTGGAAGCAAGCTCTGCTGGAGAAGCGATCGGTTGCTCTACGACTCTATGGAATGCCATCAGAGGGGAGGTCCTATGGAAGATCTGGCAGCGAAGATGTGCATTTAACTTTGGTGACTCCCCCAAAGAGTGGTCGATTGAGAAATCCTTGTTCCTCCTCGGCAAAAGAATCGCTAACTATAAGAAATCCTCCTTGTTCAGGCATCATCAAGTGCTCCTTTTGATCAACAACAAGCTTAAACGTATGTGGGCCTTGCATGAGGGTGATGGGGGGTGATTAACCTTCTTTGTAATGCCATCTAAACCTTGTTAAAGCGTCCCCTACTCTATGGGATTCGGGGGATCCCGTGGGCACTAGTCCCCTTCACTGTACTTTTCCTTTATTTAATTCAAGTTAGGGAGAGTAGGCCTTGGCCGAACTTCCTTTATTTCAAAAAAAATGCACGAGCACGTGAACGGAGAGAGAGAGAGAGAGAGAGAGAGAGAGAGAGAGAGAGAGAGAGAGAGCATATCGTACATGTAACATGGAAATCGCCAGATGAGACAAATGCAAACGACTCGTTAACATTGATGTGCATTATGTTACATAGCGAGAGGATTTGCTTATGACATGGTGAAGCGTAGATGGTTTGCCATATATGTATGACCAACATTCACCCATGAGGTAAAATGCGTGCAATTTGATTGGTGTATCCAAACACGTGTTAGAAAAAAATAACGTTTGGCAATCAATGAGTCTTCTATATGGAACGATAGAATTTAAATAGAGTGAAAAGATTAGGATGAGAGAGAGAGACTCTAAAGAGAGAAATAGGGGGACTCGGTGTCTTACAAGAGAGGGAAAGAGAGGGTGAATAAAGTATAGAGAGAGAATATAAAACTTTTCATCCTTAAATTTTCCATACATGCTTAAAATGACGTAATGACACATTCTAAATATTATCCCAACAATGTAATTCAGAAAGTTCAAAATAAATTATTTCACTATCAAAAGGCCTATTAAAATTCTTCCCCCCTTTTAAGAACTCTATCCTTAAAGTTAGAAAGAAGGAGAATGCACCAAAAAATTATCTAGTTCATCCAAGTCAAATCACAAACTAGATCTCTGTGTCATTTCACCACAATCTCTATTGTAGATCTATTTCTAAGTAATCTTTCCCCCCTATCTAATACTATTTCAATTCGAAGCTCTAAAGAGCCATCATCTTTCACATTATAGTTGTCCTGCAAAACATGAGCAACATTAGGTACATATCTTTTAAGTAAGCTATTATGAAATACAGGATGCACATTTAAATGTTTAGGTAATTCCAACAAATAAAAAAGAGGTCCAATCTTTTTCAAAACTTAAAAAGGACGTACCTATCATTAAAAAAATGTATTATCCTTTCCTAGTGATGTAGTGAACAAGGAGCTGACACTCATGTACAAGGAAGTCCCAAGCTATGTGGAATCAATCCACAAAAGGAAGTAACCCCAGAGCTTTGTGGAAAGCTTCAAGCTTCTCCCTAGGCAGAGCCCTCGTAAAAAGGTATGCAATGTTCTCCTGCATGGTCACATATGCCAAGCTGATCTCCCGAGCAGAGAACCTCTACCTGACATAATGATAATGCACCTCAATGTGCTTACTGTGAGCATGGAACACAGGGTTCCTTGCAACTTCCAATGCACTCTGACTCTCTATGAAGATGGTGGTGGAAAAAGATTGACCAACACCCAAATCAACCATAAGGCATCTGAGCCACACGGACTCAACAGTCACTATGAAAGATGTCCTATACTCAGCCTCACAATGGAAGTGGCCACAATAGGCTACTTCTTGCTCAACCAAGATATACATGAACTACCAAGCATGAAGCAAAAGCCACTAGTGGACACAAGAGTGTCATAGCAACCAACCTAATCACTGTCAGAAAAAGCATGCAAATCTGGCAATAGTAATGTGGTGTATGGTCAAGAGTCAGGCTTTACCACATAGTTTTTGGCTTGAGGCTATTATGTGTGCAGCATATGTATTGAACATGTGTCCCACTAAAGCGTTGTAGTCTATCACTCCATATGAGACTTGGCATGGTCGCAAGCCATCTGTTCCTCATCTGTGTGTTTTTGGTTGTCTGGCATATGCATTAATGCCTGAACAACATCGCAAAAAATTGGATGATAAAGCAATAAAATGTATTTTTTTTGGGTAGAATTCTAAAAGTAAAGGCTATCCTTTGTATCATCAATAGAATAAACACATTCTGGTTAGTTGTGATGTTGTTTTTGTGGAAGATGCTATTCAATCATTGCTTATCATGTACTACGGAGACATCTGTTAGCTCCAAAGACATGTATGATACTTTGCTACCTCTTTTAACAGGTGGACAGTCTAGTGCTGGTCCTAATGAGGTAACTTCTCAGCCTTTGCAGGTTTCATGTGATGATGAAGATCATTCCATTTCTGATGCAGACTTACATGATGCACTTGTTGATGAGAGAGGTGATATTGAGCAGGCAAAAACTATGCCAAAATGGTTGGTGCAGACCTTGGGTGACAGCAAATTAGATGCAGCTCTATCATATCGTACTTGGTTAAGCTCTCATAGTGCCTCTTTTGCATCAGATTGCTATGCTATGGCTACCTCTAGTCTCTGTGATAAGACTGAACCTGTTTCGTTTGATGAAGCACAAAATTCTGAACATTGGATGGCTGTTGAATATGATGCTATCATGAAAAATGGTACCTGGCCTTTATGTGACTTGCCTCCTGGAAAGAAGGCCATTGGAACTAAGTGGGTATACAAGCTCAAGCGTAAACCTGATGGAACAATTGAGAGGTATAAAGCTAGGCTTGTTGCAAAGGGTTATGCACAAGAAAGAGGCATTGATTTTGATGAAACCTTTGCTCCTACTTGCTAAATGAGTACTATTTGTACCATCTTTGCACTTGCATCTCATCATCGTTGGAATGTACATTAGTTGGACATTAAAAACAAATTTTTGAATTGTGACTTGCATGAAGAAGTGTATGTTTTATTGTGACTCAAAGGTATACAATAGAGTAACATTACATTAAAAAAGAGTCTCATGTTCTTATCTCAAGGAAAACAAGGTTAGCTTAGTAATTTAGATAGTTGAAGAATAAGAGTTTTTGAGAAAAAGTGGAACACCATCAGTAGTGCATCGATGGCTTAAGATATCACACTAGAATTATATGGTCTATTAATGGTTTAAATGCACTCCTAGAAAACGTTCGCGAATCGACATCAACTTTGTTAAAGATAGATATAATGCATCAAAACCTTAATTCGAATGGATCTATGACTCTTTAAAGCTTTGATTGTCATATATTTTGACTCTAATTAGTTTAGACTTTTAGACGTTTGAATCAATTACACATAGTTTTAGTTCTTCCTTCCTTGTTCTCAAAACCTTGGACTTGACTATGATAGAGTATATGAGTCACTTCTACAAAGTTTAAGTTTAGCTTGTTCGAATAGCTTACTCAATTGAACATCATAGATAGATGTACAAAACCTATTCAATCTTAGAAGATGTTATCTTAATCTTGAGTCCAAGATGAATTATACATTTGAGTCCTCTTCAAGAAAGTAAGCATAGCAAACTACAATGCATAAAGAAGGAATTTGTAGTTCTCAAAAACAATTTCAAGCAAATTCTTAAAGAGAGAGAATACCACACAATTTCTCATGGATTTGACAATTCCAATTAAGCTAGGCTTTTCATAATATATCCTAAGTTGGAGAGTTTTAAAATTCATTTAGTATTTGCTTTGATCATACTGAAGTAAATGGTTCCTAAAGGTTAAAGAAACACTACTTCTCGACATTTGGCCTAGGACTCTTAAGCCTAATGATACATGGTAGTCCTCCATCGGGGTGAATGGTCAATATATGTTTGTGAGAAGTGGACCATGGAAAACAAACCTATGTTAGATGTTCTAGCCACTTTAGTAAAACTTCCTTTCCCAAACCAAATTTAAGTGAAATTGAATAGCATCCTCAACATCCAAAACGAATGAAACTCCAAGCATTTTACTAGGTTCATGTACAAATTATGGCAAGAAATTGACCAACATAACATTTTTTCTAGGATACTTCAGATCCAACCACTTCATAGGTTTATGCACAAACGAGATATAGTGGAAAGAGTGAATTGGGAAAGGATGCTTTCTAATCTGCCCTCTTCATGAAGGATCATCCTTTGCATTATATTGAGTCCACCAAGAAAAGCTAGAGAGTAGTTAGTATGCATTGTGAAGGTTTCATACTAGAGAGGAATTCCATTCTTTTTTAGATGCAATGGAGGGTAGAATCCCCTTCTTATTAAAGAGGTGGATTCAAAAGACCAAAAACAAGCTTCATATTTTCTATCATATACATAGGGGAATTATCTTATATAGCTTTTCAATTGAAGCATATTTTTAAAGATGAAAGTGTTCTTCAGGGGGAGCAAGGGAGGAGGGATATTATAAAGTTGATGTTCAAGGGTTAATATGAATGGTAAGTTTATGTTTATCTAGAGTTAAGACAAACAATTACCTTAGCATACTAGTTCAATCCATCTAATCGGAAGGTCTTGGGATTAATTCCCATGAGTGCATTGGGAAGTGTGTTTTCCCAAAGACTCTCTAGAGCCTTCTAGAAGCACCCACTCAATGTGATTTAACTCCAAACAATTGAGCCACATGGCACATGTAGCATGCTTTACAGTCTATGAGACTAATTAAGACACTTTTGCGGATGTGCTTAAACATGCACATGATAACACCAGTTAACTCAAGAATACTCTCCTAGCCTATAAGCAAAATAAAGAAATGCTTGGAAGGACAATTGAGCTTTTTGTCTCATGTGTGTGGAGAAGTACATGACACATGCATACATGTATACATGAATGCATATTCACACATACATACGTACATACATGCATATGGACTTGCATATATAAGTACATAAATACATAAATGCATTCATACATGCACATATATATACATACATGAGTTAATGTATACATACATAGATAAATAAATACAGACACACATACATACATACATACATACATACATGCATACATACATACATACATGCATACATACTGGTATAAAGTAGCTTGGAAAGGTCAATATCAAGCCAAGTCTATATTCTTCTAGAGTTATAGACAAGCAATTACCTTAGCCTAGTGGATTTTCTCGTACCTCGTAGTACTTTTGGAATTTCTCCTCCCTAGAAGTACTTCAGGACAACTCTTGTGTTCAAAGGCTACCTCTCTCTAAGAGAGCGGCTTTAGGAAAAGAGATCTTCAAGTACAAAATTTTCTTATGAATGTATATAAATCAGCTTCTCCAATGAAACGTGTACTTCACTCTATTTTGATTAGAAAAAACACACAAGTGTAAGGAAATTTATCTTGGTGCAAGAAAGCAAGCCTAAGAGCTTTGCTTTGGCTCATGGACTACTCGCATAATTTATCTCACATAGATGTGGTCATGAGAACATGTGTTTGTAAATCTATGTACTTAACCTGTCCAATTGTAAAAAGCCAAAAGCCGAAGGAATCTTGTGGAAAAGACAGCCAAGTTTCAATTATTTTTCGTTGAGATTAAAATCAAATCAATCAATCCTAAAGTTTAGCTTCACTTTTACGTGGATGACTCACCATTTTCGAATTAGAAAAGATGTATAAATAGAAAACTTCTTTGTCTTGGGATATACAACATATACTACGAGCTTTAAGCTAAGATTTTGAGCTCACAATGTACTCACCTTGATACGGGTAGTCCATATCTCCCTTGTATCATATGTGAAATATAAATACACATTATGATTCATATATTTTGAGTATTCAATCTCTGTGTGCTCCTAGAGTACCTTGAGGTACACAGTCAACTTGTGTGGTTCATTATCCATTTTCCCAAATTTCACTTGCATATCTTATATAAGAGTGTCTTGCATTTAAATGAAAATTTCAACAGCCATGGATGAGTAGATTTCAAGCTATGAAGCCTTGAAGGTGATTGTGCCTACACTTCATCTTATTCCTGAAAAGTTGGGATGAACCCCTAAACTAGTTAGACTTATTGGTCAGTGTATATTCTAAATAAATTCTTCAAATAATATGCTTTAGTTAGATAGACACTTCAATTAGATGTGTGTAAAAGATCTCTAGTCAATTCGTACTAGGTTATGAGCTCTGAACATTTTATTATGAACTTCACTTCCCAAAATAGAAAGTTGTTTCTTCAAGTCTTATGAAGAGCAAAATATTTGTTTCTAAAGGATTTAGTGGTTCTTTTTTTCTTTTTTGGAAGCTAAGGAAGTACTTTAGGAATTCTTGAACCTATATTGGATTTTGGAGAGAAAATGTTTGCAAAAATCCACTTATCTCTATCTATATCCCATCACACTTTCATTGTGATATTAGAGCAACTAAGCATCATGGGTGATGGATTTGCCTATCAAACTCAAGAAGATTGACTTCTTATCATGAACATGACTATGAAGGAAGCTAACACAAATGAGCATGTGTTTCATATAGACTTAGGATGCTCAAATCATGTTGTAGGAAATGTGGATCTACTCTCATATTTGGATGGCCCAAAGAATAGAAATGAAGTCCAAATAGGATATGACACAAGGAATTCAGTTGAGAAGAGAGTTAGTGTGAAGAATCTAAATGGAAATTTGAACTTATTAAGAAGAGTACTCTATGTGTCTACTATTACCAATAACCTCATTAGTGTAGGCAAAATTGTTGAGAAGGGATTGCAGGCTAGATTCATGAAGCAATAAGCATCTATTGAAGATCCACACATAAATAAATTGTTTTCATGTTTTAAAAAGGATTTAGCTCTAGTGGAGAACGAAACTGGTAAAACCCTAAAGGGACTAAGTTCTGATGGAGGGGGAGAATATTTCTTCCATTATTTTGATTCTTCTCTCCAAGATAGAGGGATCATAGGGAAACTACCACTAGATACTCTCTTGAGAAAAATGTTCTAGCATAGAGGAGGAATATAACAATTTTTGAGGATGCAAGATGAATGCTCACTGAAAAGAAACTCCCCAACTACTTGCACGTAGAGGTAGCATCAACATATACATATTTGGTGAATAGACTTCCATTAAAGGCTCTCAATGGAATGAAGCCTTATGAGGCATGGAACGGAAGAAGGCCTAGCCTTCATCATTGTAGGATCTTTGGGTGCACTACATATGCACACATACATTCATAATTAGAGGCAAATTAGACCTTGATGCAGAGAAATGCATCTCCATTTGCTATGAACTTAATCAAAGTGGCTATAGGTTTTAAAATCCAAGGAACAAAGGTTTCATTCTAAGTAGATACGTTGTGTTTGATGAAAACAAATCATGGTTTCAAAATGATTCTAGGACGATCAAACTACCTTATGACCTAGACACTACAACATACCAAGGGGGTACCGATGGTCGGCATACCAACGGTCCGCCTCGGCATCGGTATGACCCTCCGAATATTTTGGAAAACTACTTAGCCTCAGAACAACTGCGTCGGTATGAGCGTCGGTAACTTACTGGAAATTACTGACGCTCATACCAACGCTCCATTTTTAACTGGGCCGGAGAGCAAACATTCGATATTTTTGCATTTTGAACTTAGATCTTTCTACTATCGACTGTGCGCGCAGGAACAACATATCTCTATTTGTCATTCTTTCTCTCTCTCTCTCTCTGTCTCTCTCTCTCTCTCTCTCTCTCTCTCTCTCCTTCCCTCTCTCTCTCTCTCCCCTCCCTCTGGCTCTCTCTAAGCACACCTCTATCTTTCTAGATCTGAAGTTTTGGTAAGTATATCGCACATACTGTAGCACTTTTTTTTCTTTATTTATGTTTTTTGCTTTTCTAATATCTTCTTTCTTTAATTTAGCAAGAGATTTTGGGATCAAGTCTTTGGAAATTCGACGAAGGACAACTTCAAGTGGATTTTGATGACCACATTTCAAACAATTACATCGATTTAAGTGATTGTTTTTTTTTTATTGACATATGTGGAGAACGAGTTCTCCTATGCGCAACGGAAGTGTGTAGTGAACCCTTGTATGTCCAGCACTTGGACAAACATCTGCACCTTAGATAGCTTGCTGCTCTCAACAAAAAACTCAAATGGACTTGATGCTTTAGTCAATCAAAGTAGACAAACAGAGCTTTCTAACAAGCTATAAATAACTTAATTTGGACAAGTTTTGATTAGGAAACACAACTATCAAAGATGAACTACTTGTCCACACAGGTATGTTGAAGATCTGAGCTTCACTATTGGACTGATAGCTCTCTGAATATATATTCTTTGAGAAAGATATTTGGTACAGAAAAAATAGACACAAATAGCTTTCCAACAAGCCAAAAATCAAGTAATTTGGATGCGTTTTGATTAGGAAACTCAACTCATCAAGATAGACCACCTGCACACATAAGTACACTATAAAACTAGACTTTACTCTCTAATAGATATCTCACATAAATATGAATGATCTGAATGAGATATTTGAGACAATGAAAGTAGATGCCAAGGGCTTTCCAACACGACAGAAATCATGCAATTTGGATATGTTTTGGTTGGGAAACGGAACCGACCCAAATAGACTACCTATCTACACAGGTGTACTTAAAAGCTGGACTTCACTCTTTCACTGATATCTCACAAATTACATAATATTTCAAAGAGATATTTGATATGCACAAAGTAAATGAGATACGCTTTCCAATGAATGTCTAAACGCACAAAATGGATACATATGCACTGAGATATGAGCTCTGCAACAGAGCTGTGTACAAACTGACGTGCGGCTGTAAGGAGTCTAAGGGATAACCAAAATGACAAAATGGCTAGATCCGACTACTGGGAGCTCTTGCCTCTTTCTCTCCTTGTTTTGAATGTGCTTCCACTTCACTTTTATAAACAATGAGCATGTGAAGAAGTTTGTGCCTCCTTCTTAACTCACCACTTTCTCCACTACATGCTACTAACTACAAGGCAAGATATTGTATCTCTTACTCATCATGAATTTAGACTAGAATTTTTCTTCTATTATTTTTTCCTTTTTTCCTCCGCTTTTTTCTTTATCTTTATAGTTGGTAAATTTATCCAAGCATGGCTCATATGAAAATGAGCTTGTACATTTATCTTCAACAACATAGAGAGAGAGATACATATACATACACACTCACATATGTATAAACACACACATGAATATGCATACACACATACACACATACATATGCATACACACATGCATATGCATACACACAATGCATATGCATACACACATGCATATGCATACACACATGCATATGCATACAGACATGCATATGCATACACACATAGACAATGCATATGCATACACACATGCATATGCATACACACATGCATATGCATACACACATGCATATGCATACACACATGCATATGCATACACACATGCATATGCATACACACATACACAAATCATACACACATACACAAAGCATACACACATACACAATGCATACACATATACATGCATATGCATACACACATGCATGCATATGCATACACACATGCATATGCATACACACATGCATATGCATACACACATACATGCATATGCATACACACATACATGCATATGCATACACACATACATGCATATGCATATGCACATGCATATGCACATGCATATGCACATGCATATGCATACACACATACACAATGCATACACACATACACAATGCATATGCATACACAATGCATATGCATACACAATGCAATGCATACACACATACACAATGCATATGCATATGCATACACACATGCATTTGCATATGCATACACACATGCATATGCATACACACATGCATATGCATACACACACATGCATATGCATACACACATACATGCATATGCATACACACAATGCAATGCATATGCATACACACATGCATGCATATCCATATGCACAATGCATACCCACATACACAATGCATATGCATACACACATACACAATGCATATGCATACACACATACACAATGCATATGCATACACACATACACATGCATATGCATACACACATACACAATGCATACACACATACACAATGCATACACATACACAATGCATATGCATACACACATAAACAATGCATATGCATACACACATACACAATGCATAGACACATACACAATGCTTATGCATACACACATACACATGCATATGCATATACACATACACAATGCATATGCATACACACATGCACATGCATATGCATACACACATGCACATGCATATGCATACACACATACACAATGCATATGCATACACAATGCAATGCATATGCATACACAATGCAATGCATATGCATACACAATGCAATGCATATGCATAAACAATGCAATGCATATGCATGCACAATGCAATGCATATGCATACACAATGCAATGCATATGCATACAAAATGCACACACACACAGAATGCATATGCATACACACATACACAATGCATATGCATACACACATGCATATGCATACACACATGCATATGCATACACACATACACAATGCATACACACATACACAATGCATATGCATACACACATACACAATGCATATGCATACCCACAATGCATATGCATACACAATGCATACACACACGCACAATGCATATGCATACACACATACACAATGCATATGCATACACACATACACAATGCATATGCATACACACATACACAATGCATATGCATACACACATACACACATACACAATGCATATGCATACACACATACACACATACACAATGCATATGCATACACACATGCATATGCATACACAGATACACAATGCATACACACATACACAATGCATACACACATACACAATGCATACACACACACAATGCATATGCATACACACATACACAATGCATATGCATAGACGCATGCATATGCATACACACATGCATATGCATACACACATACACAATGCATATGCATACACACATACACATGCATATGCATACACACATACACATGCATATGCATACACACATACACAATGCATACACACATACACAATGCATATGCATACACAATTCAATTCATATGCATACACAATGCAATGCATATGCATACACAATGCATACACACACAATGCAGATGCATATACAATGCATACACACACACACACAATGCATATGCATACACACATACACAATGCATATGCATACACAATGCAATGCATATGCATACATACAATGCAATGCATATGCATACACACAATGCATATGCATACACAATGCATACACACACACACAATGCATATGCATACACACATACACAATGCATATGCATACACACATGCTATGCATACACACATACACAATGCATACACACATACACATTGCATATGCATACACACATACACAATGCATATGCATACACACATACACAATGCATATGCATATACACAATGCATATGCATACAAACAATGCATATGCATACACACATGCATATGCATACACACATACAGAATGCATACACACATACAAAATGCATTCACACATACATGCATATGCATACACACAATCCATATGCATACACACAATGCATATGCATACACACATACACATGCATATGCATACACATGCATATGCATACACATGCATATGCATATGCATACACACATGCAAATGGATACACACATGCATATGCATGCAAACATGCATATGCATACACAATGCATATGCATACAAACATGCATATGCATACACACATGTATATGCATACACATATTGGATCAGATGGGATCTTCACATTGGATTAGATGGGATCTCCACATACACCTTGGGGAGCGCATGACCATGACGACTCCAAAATATATCACATACGTAATGGAGCTCTAGTCATGGATGTAGTCGGGAAGTCAATGCATCAGCGCATTCGATAACTTTGCTCCACAGAGTTTGGACATTCTGTAATGCTAAAATGGAGCGAACATGATAAGGATTCCAAAAACAATATCACACAATCGATATATGAAGAGTACCGACGAGCACCTGGGAATCCTATTGTGAGTTCGGAATGGATTCAACATACGGCACGCGAGGTGATGTTTTATCAATGGTCGAAAGCTCACGATGCTTTTAGAGTAGGCTTACTGTTAAAAGGGACTGTCAATATATCCTCTTTTAATCTCTTTTTGGGTACTTGGGGATGGTAGGGGTCTCACAATGTAGAGGCCCTTTATCTAATTTTCCCAACTTAATTATCAATTTAGCAGTACATTACTTTCGAGTATAACTTCTTCTACACCGTATTACTGTTCGTATTGCGGTTATTCCTTACACCGTATTTAACACACAAATTAATGCTCATAGTTGCACAGACTTATTAACGTGAACATAACATTACTATGTTAATAAAGAATTACTAAGAATCAACAAAGACAAAGTTACACAGTACTCAGAATATCTGTAATCTGCACCACGAAGTCTCCACAAGGTCGCAAATCACCCAGACAGATAGTCTGGCGATCCCGTCTCCTCTACCACCGGAGAACAACATCATGTTTCTTCATTAATAAATAAAAGGGTTACATCACTTTGCTACGCCCTTTTGGTGCGTGCGATATATGAGAATATAAAATTACAATGTGCCAATCCGACGGCCTAACACTAGCACACACGGTGGAATTGAACCCGCAAAGAAAAAAAATTAAGGCTCATCTACGATGCCTTGGATATACATGGTTCTTGCTAATTTGAAGGTTCTGGTGATCTTCTATTTTAATGAATCCAACATCAGTTTTAATGTTTCTGGCTCCACCAACTATGCGTCAGTGCGTATTGAACTCGCCGAAATAACCTGACTGAACAGAGCATCACTGTGGGTCTGCAAAAACGCTTCTTGTAAATAGAAATCATTAGCTAATGCAGCATCTCTCTGCTGCTTCACATCCGCAATTTGCGCATCAATTCGAGACAATCTCTCGGCTTGAGCTCCTAGCTGCTTCTCTCTGCATTCCAATTCTTGAGCTTGATATTGAATTGTTCTATAATATGCATCCCTTTCTTTCATAATCCCTGCTAATTCCTTCTTAAGTTGAATGGTCAGACTCGTCTGTGCTTTTAGAGCAGAATTGGCCTGAAAAAGATCGGCAGAGGTGGCCTGTAATTCGGTAGTAGTCTGCTTAGCCACATTAGCCATTTCTTGTCCTCTCTGCACGACCTCATCAAGCTCGGTGCAAGTTTCTTCTAAAAGGTTACCGAGAGCAATCCGTGCATCCTCCTTATCCTGTACTAACTAATTTAATTGCTTGATTTCTTCATCAAGAGCAGTTAACAAAACATCCTTGGCTTTTAACTCAGCCAATGCTGCATCTCTTTGAGCAATGAGATTATCCTTCTCTGTTAGCCGAGCTTGAAGTTGCTGGAGTTGAACCTGCAAAGCATGGTTTTCTACCTTAACTGCATTTGCTTCTTCCTGTAATGGGGCAATATCTGCTTCTAAAATATCTAATTTGTGTTGTACTTCATGTCCAATATTATCGGTTGCCTACTTCATTTGCATAGGTAACTGCTGAGAAAATTGGATCAAGAGACGACCCATCGATTTGAGTTCATGAAACATCGGGGTTGGAAGAGTAAGAGAAGGAATTGGCTGGGATGAAGAGGCTGATAATAGGTGAGGGGAAGGTGGTGGAGAGTAATTGGGAGAAGACGATGCATTAGCGGGTGCGTCGGGAACAACAGACTCGACGGGGACAATGGGCTCAACAGAATTCATGGAGGAAGGAAGTGGGATAAGGGTATGCGGCTGCAAAAGTATACCAGTTGGATTCTGTTTGGTCGCCTCCGTTCTGTCAATCGTAGATTCAACCAGGACAATAACTTCGTTAAGAACTTCTGCAATAATTTCCTTCACAGCTTCTAGAGTCTGCTGATGAGAATCCTCCCGAGAAGAAACTTCTTCAGAGTCTTCGGTGTGGGCACCTTGTTCTTGCTGCTTAATTGGAGAAGAAGGGTCGGAAGAATCGACATGAATAGAGGTAGCGGTGTCGTGGAAGACTTCTTCTTCAATTTCAGTCGTTGATCCTTGCACCTGGCTCTCACAGGGACTTATACGTCTGCGTTCGTGGTGAAGAAGTTGAAATAGATCCTCATCATCATCCTCTACGTCCTCGAGCACTTGAGCACATTCTTCATGGAACAAGATGGGAGTGGTTGGAAGCGGTTGTGCAGCTTGGAGCACCAGAAAAAGAAAAGTAAGTAAGAATATGGGGTAGACGAGAACGTGGAAGGTCACCCTTATTGACTTGTTTGATAACCGCGACACATTCACAGTGAATGCGGCGGAAATAAAAAGAAGCAAAATTGACAGACTCGCGAGAAGCCATGTCTATCATCGAATAGAAGGGGCACGAGATACCGTAAGTGCGTTTTTGCAAATTCAAAATAGCGACTAAAAATTGCAGAGCGGTACACTCTAGTTTGGGTCTATACAGAATGGTGTACTCATTCGATGAGTGCCAGGGAAACAACTCTTTCATGGTGGCTATAGGAAGAAGTGGAACATTCTCCAATCCTTCCATGGGGAGGCGGAAAGCTTCAACAAACGAAGCTAAAGTGATAACAACGCGGGATGGGAAATAGGCTATGGGCCAACACTGCTCTGTAGCAGGTGTAGAGGCGATGGCAGCAATGATTTGCGCATAGAATGGTTGACATTCCACTGAATGCCAAGGAAATTTAGCAAAATTCAACAAACCGTGAGTGCACAAGTACTCACTTACTTCAGGAGTGAGTCCTGCACGGAAAGTAGCGACATTCGCTAAAGCTTCCATGGGGCGCACAAGTAAGCATAAAAATATAGATGACAAGGAACGCACAATCACACAAACATAATAGCGATTAACAAGAAAAGAAACAAGATTAAGTAGTCACATAGGCAACATTAGGCGGTCAAAAACCCTAATCATCGCGTGATATTGGAAAGATATCCTTCATAATTATGGCATGCATGCAGGAGACGAAACAGTAACTCACGGCGGCAGTTAATCATAATTAGATACCATAACGAGGAGATTACCGTCAGTGGTCAACCGAAATACGGGGAAAGAAATAAAAAAAGGAAGAACACATCAACGGTGATTAGGCTCTTGGTGATATGGGTGTAGCTTGGAACCATTAACAACTTTTGGGATGGGAACTCCGGTTAAGGTGACCAACCGAAAAGTTGCGGGTCCCACTTGGTCAGCAATCCGGTGTGGACCGAACCACCGTAATTTAAATTTTCCAGTAGATCGATTTGCTTTAGCATTATAAAATAAGACGAGTTGATCAACTTTAAAGATAGGGGTTTTTAGAAAGCGGTCATGTGTATGTGCTTGACGAAGCTGCACTTCTTGAAGTACCAGAAAACTTTCCCAGCGCTGTTCATCCAATGACCTGAACGTATCCAACTGAAATGGCAAGGATTCTTCCGGTAGCAATTTCTGAGGTAAGGCAACGTGTAGACTCGGCACTACTACTTCCATTGGTGCAATAGCTTCCAATCCATAAGCTAGTTTGAACGGGGTCATGCCAGTAGCTACCTTGTACGTAGTCCGATAAGCCCACAAAACTGCAGGTAGTAACTGGTCCCAACGTTCTGGACATTCCAAAAGCAATTTGCGGAGCATAGTTTACAAAGTCTTATTGGTACTTTTTGCCAAACCATTGGCACGGGGATAATAAGGCGAGCTGAATTTGTGGACAATCTAAAATGTCTCGGTCAATACTTGGATTAAGTAGTTAGCAAAGTGTGTACCTTGGTCCGTAACGATTTCCAGAGGCAACCCATAACGAGGAAAAATGTCCTTCATCAGGCATTTAGCCACCGAAACTTTTGTGGCCGACCGTAATGCCCAAGCCTCTACCCACCGAGTGGCATAATCAGTACAAGTCAGTATGTAGCGATTGTTGATGAGGGTCGCAGGTGGTGTTATTGGGCCAATAAAATCTAGACCCCACTTCTGAAAGGGTTCCAGAGGTAAGACAGGTTGAAGAGGAAAGAAGTGCCACTGTAATGGTTGTCCAGACCATTGACAAGTATCACACTGCTACACAAACTGTGTCACATCTTTGTACATGGTAGGCCACCAAAGCCCACTTTGCAGAATTTTACGGCGAGTAAGCTCAGCTACGAAATGTCCACCCGAGGGTAATGAATGAGCCATGGCAATAACCGATTCAGCTTCATGTGGTGGAATACAACGAAGTAAAACACCAGTATGATCCATGTAGTATAGTTGACCTACAATCAACCGGAATCGGCAACTGTAAACTGCAAATTTCTATCGCAGAGCAGGGGGAGTTTGAGGAGGAAGGCACCAGTCAGTTAGAAAAGTTAGTAATGTATCGTAGTATGTAGGGGGTACAAGAGGTTCTGTAGATTCTTCAATAATTGGTGCAGTAACGTAAATTTCCGGTGTAGTGTCATCAGCCCCCATGGAGCTTCACCGGAATCCAACCGAGATAGAAAATCCGCCAAGGCATCTGTTGTGCCGGGTCGATGACTAACTTCATCATTCAACTCCTGTAATAATAGAACCCATCAAGCCAAGCGACCACCTAAATGTTGCTGCCGGACCAAATACACAAGTGCGGCATGATCCACGTGGAAGGTGAATTTTCGGCCCAACAAATAATGGTGGAACTTCTTCATAGAATACACCAACCCGAGACATTCTCTTTCGGTCACTGAGTAGTTTCTTTCAGCAGGGGCTAATTGGCGACTTGCATAATATACAGGCCGAAACCATTTGTCAGTTTGCTGCATGAGTACGCTACCAATAGCTATGTCCGATGCATCCACAAAGACATGCAACGGACGTTCCCAATCAAGTGGTTGCAAAATTGGGGCCTACATCAATAACACCTTTAAACAATCAAATGCATTTTGGCACTCCGATGTCCAATCATAGTGCCGCGGAGCACTAGTCATAAGCCGATTGAGCGGTGTTGCTAAATGAGCTAACCACCGTAAATGTCGACCATGCCACCGGATTTGGCCCAAGAAGCGCATAACTTCTTTCGGTGTTGTGGGGACTAGTGCCTCCAACACGGCTGCGACTTTATCCGGATCAACTTGTATCCCTTGTGCAGAGATAATATGTCCGAGTAGTTTGCCACAAGAGACCGCAAAAATAGACTTTGTCGGATTCAAACATAATCGGTATTCGCCACATTTTTTAAAGCAACACCGTAAATGATACAGGTGCACCACAGTCTTGCCAAATAAGGAAAAGTCGTCCAAATATACTTGCATAAAAGTATTCAAGTAGGGTGAAAAAACTTCTTTCATACATCATTGAAATGTACTTGGAGCATTCCTTAATCCCAGTTCGTGATAAAAGTTGTTTTAGGTATGTCCTACTCTGCCATCCTCACCTGATTATAGCCACTTTATCCATCCAGAAATGAATACATCTCGTGCCCTACCACCCTGTTGAGCATTGTGTCCAAAAAGGGGAGAGGGAATGGATCCGGGACTGTGGCAGCATTCAGTTTCCGGTAATCAACACAGATATGCAGCTGTTTATTTTTCTTCTGGACGATCACGATTGGTGATATCCATTCGGCATGCTTGATTGGGACAATGAATCCCGCCTTCAATAACCGATCGAGTTCTGCTTTGACATGTGCTGCATAATTGGGGTTCATTCGGTAACTGGACTGTTTGATTGGCCTCGCCTCCGGTTTGAGCACTACTCGATGTTGATAGATCCACGGGTCCAGAACTTTCATATCTCAATAGTCCTAAGCAAAAACATCAGAAAACTCACGCAAAAGTCTTATCAAGTCATCTTGAAATGTCTCTGATAATCCTGCCTTAATCTTAACGGGTCGCGGGTTAACTGCATCACCCAAATTATATGTGAGGAACTGATCTTCTGGTACATAAAATTGTTGAGGTTTTACCAGATCATCAGCTGACTGCAAAAGTTGATGTTAGGTGGCTCCATCCATAGTGACAGTATCATCTGCATCTGCATCTCCGGTCATTGGTACCACCGTGCAAGCGGCCGGACTCCACTTGTCTGCGACCGACTAGAGATCTACAGTACTTAGTACTTAATGAGATTAGATCCTCATTGGTCTTTAGAAACACCTCTTCCTCATCGTCAGATAATCCATCTAACATGTGGACTGGCTCCGCTACATATGGTCTTGCATGAAGCTCCCAGGGTTGCATGGTATCCAATTTAACTACATATTTACAGTGATTATCTTTGAAAGTTAACTCCTACGTGGACCAATCCTGTACAACTGTGGCTTGTTTCAACCATGGTCGACCGAAAAGTATATTGTAGTCGAGGCTGGATTCTGGTAATTCGGGGACTACAAAAGTCATTTTGAACGTGGTACCCTGCAAGGTAATCGGAATATTTCGTACTAGTCCCACCGGATGGACTCAGGATTGGTCTGCCATGCGCACAAAAAATTGTACGGGCTCGATTTGGGTCCAACCCAATTGCTTGCAGAGTGCTTCCATTGCTATATTCACACCTGAACCGCCGTCAATTAGCACTTGAGTAATCTTTTGGTTTTTATGCCAAACAGTGATCAATGGGACTGAATGATCCACTATAGAATCAACTTCCGGTTGTATTGTTGCAGTTGTCAGAGTACAGGGAGATCCGAGACTAACCTGCTGTTGGAATTGCTACCGGACTCCTCGCACCAAAGCGAGCAACTACCCCAAAGGGAGTGTAATTGAAGCCCTAGATTGGATGTCCCATACATGATCTGTTTGGATCATACTTCTCACCGATTCTAATGATGACTCTACTGTTGCTCGGGCAGAATTTTTTTCATTTGATCTTGCCTTAGGCAGGGGAACCTATGTTACCGAAATTGGATCAGGAAACAGAGTTGGCTCTTTAGTTGTCCATTGACTAGCCTTTGTTTACATTCGCTGCTGCTCACGGATACCAGGCTCAAACACCTCAGCTTCCAGTTGCAACTGCTTACCCAATCTGGTTTGAACCACTGCTGCTTGTGATTCAACGGGTGAAATATAGACCATGTTGGTCATTGGATTTTGTCTCTCCTTTTTGTCGTACTCTACTACATCCTTGAAAACCTACGAATGTGGCCAATCTCGCCGTAAAAATGACATCGAGGTGGTGGAAGAGAAGTACCTTCCGCTGATGTACCTGTCTGCCATCGATTTGAATTGAAATTGGTATTCTGCTGATCCCGGTAATTTCTATATCCTTGCAATGGATTGTTTCGCATTTGTGGCGGCAGGTAATGAGTTGCTGGCTGACCTGGTTCCTGTATGATGGCATTTATAGCTGCTCGCCCCTGCACCTTGGCATTATACGTGTAATTTTCCATTGAGTGTCCTGTTGTGTTGCAGATGGCACAATACATCTGGTTAAGGGCACATGTAGCACTGGTGTGCCTTGGATTTTTGCACTTGATGCAATACATCTGTTTAGTTGGATCATCCACTACGTTCTTACTCGCCTTTAGCAATTCCAGGTCTTCTGTAAATCCTCCAACTTTATGCTCTAGTTGTAGGGCCATCGCAATAACAGCATCCAATGTCATAGCACCCACACAATGGATAATCATAATTTGTCTTAACTGTGGGGTCAGAATGTTAATGAACCACTAGGTTATAACATCATCCGGTAGATTAGCATGTGCCAAAGGCAGTTTTCTTAAATGAGTTCTAAACAATGTTGCGTATTCCTGAACAGTCTAGTGCGGCTGCTGCCAATTGTTCTACAAATAGTCAAAAATTTCGGAAGGATTCTTCTTCAACCGGAACCTCTATAAAAACACATCCCTCACAGCATCATAGTTAACAAAATGATTCATATCATATTCAGTCAACCATCTAGCTACTTCATTAACTAAGGTGGCCTGAAATATGATAGCCTTGTACGTCGGATCCAGTGGATGGTTCAGCACTGCATAGCTTATCTCAAAGGTGCGCACATGTGCATCAGGGTCATCACCCGGAAATCCACCGAACTTTGTGTAAGTCACCCCTGTTGGAACCGGTCCCAGTGGGATGATTGGATGTGGTTGTTGTTGTTGCTGCTGTTGTTGTTGCTGTTGTTGCTGTTGTTGACCACTCATGGTGCTATTATTGGTACTGTTGTTGTTCCCTGAGTTTTGAGGGGGTGTCTCTTGTCCTTTGGAATCTGTATTATCAGACTGCTCACCTTTCGGCTTGAAAATGGCGTTGAATCTCTTACTTATCTCCAAATCAAATAGTTTGTCCTCAGCTTTAGTATCAAGAGTAGGCAAGCTTGCCCCGAATAGTGGTGAACGTAACAAGGATCCACCAGGTAGTACAGGTTGTCTTTTCATCGGAAACGGTCTCACTTGGCAACACAACTTTATCACCAAAAATAGTCGAATCCTGACTAGATAACGTCGGATGAACTGCGCTCTGTGTCTCTGTACACCCAGAAGTCACTGCATCTTCTTCAGAACATACCGGAATCACACCGAAATCTACTAGAATCTCATCATGTGTCACCGAACTGGCACCGGAATGACTGCTAACTGGCTCCAATCCTTCAACAACTCGGCTTAAATGGCCTGCAATTCTACCACCTGGGGGTGTCCCTAATAGGAACTGCCCAAGGATGTTGATCTCTCCTATACTTCGAATAAGACTCGCCGGACCAAGTAATCGGCATATATCACCTCTGCACCGCTTGCCTTATGTACTGCTCTACATTTACTGATTATTCTCAATCTATTGCCATCTTCCCACAGACGGCGCCAGTGTTAAAAGGGACTGTCAATATATCGGCTTTTAATCTCTTTTCAGGTTCTTGGGGATGGTAGGGGTCTAACAATGCAGAGGCCCTTTATTTGATTTTCCCAACTTAATTATCAATTTAGCAGGATGTTACTTTCCAGTATAACTTCTTCTACACTTTATTACTGTTTGTATTGCAGTTATTCCTTACACCATATTTAACGCACGAATTAATGCTCAAAGTCGCACATACTTATTAATGTGAACATAACATTACTGTGTTAATAAAGAATTACTCTGAATCAACAAAGACAGAGTTACAGTACTCAGAATATCTATAATCTGCACCACGAAGTCTCCACAAGGTCGCAAATCGCCCAGACAGACAGTCTGGCGATCCCGTCTCCTCTACCACCGGAGAACAATGTCATGTCTCTTCATTAATGAATAAAAGGGTTACATCACTTCGCTACACCCTTTCGGTGCGTGCGGTATATGAGGATATAAAATTACAATGTGCCAATCCGACGGCCTAACACTTACTGAAGCCTGTATGGTTAGATGTTGAAGAGTGGGAATCGATTCAGGATGATCAGCAACATACTCCTGATCGATATCCTCAACAAAGAGATGCGGCAGCCACACGTTTGGATAGAGTTGGAACGTCGCATTTGGGTAGCGGCGGATACGACAGTATGCACTATCAATATGTTAATTATTGAATTTGTTTGTGTTCAGCACATCGTGTATGTTCATCTATCATTTTGCATATTTATTATAGGAGTTGGCAGTGGGTCGTCCTCCGATGCGAACCGAAGAATCTTATGGATATCGTCATGGATTGGCTGCACTGTTGCAATACTTAGAGGGATGCGGTGCAATCATTTCATGGGAGAATATTCTATGATTAGGTAAACTTATAGTTTGGTTTCATATTTTTAGTTGTTGTTTATAAATGTCATGTCAATTTTTCTCATCTTACACATGCTTTGTTGTAGGATTGCAGGTGTAAATGTTTTGATCCCCTTACGTATATGCTTTGCCACAATTTTGTATTACACTCCTATGTGGCAATGATGCACTATAAATTTGTATTTGATTCCTATACGGAGGTGCTTTTTCACATTGCCACAATTTTGTATTACACTCCTATATTGTGGCAATGATGTACGATAATTTTGTATTCGATTCCTGTATGGAAGTGCTTTGTCACACTCTTGTAGATCTTTCATTTATGCAACATATAACTTTTTGTACATGATTCATGGTTCATTTTTGCTCATATAAAATCATGTTTTGGTTGCCATTAGAGTACATAACACATGTACTCGGTTTAGAGTTGGGCAGAGTTTACTGTCTTTTTCTAAACAACATCATGTTGTAGCAATAGACAACACACTCTGCCCAAAAAAAATTGTGCAGATATGGTCGTTGGTATGGGCGTCGGTACGCTCAGTAGAGTCATCGGTATGGGCATCGGTACACCCATCAGAGCTGTTGGTATGGGCATCGGTATGAGCATCGGTAATACCAACGATTATACTGATGCCCATATGGACGCCCATACCGGCGTTATGTTTCCGACGTGCATACCGACCATAAGACTCACATCGCTAAAAATAATGCCCGTTCATTTTCCTCGGTAGTAGCCTTGGTATACCCTCGATATGTTGTAGTGAGAGGAGGACTTTTCAACCTTATGAGAAAGAATAAGCACACACTTGAAGCATCAAGTGACTCTAAAGATGATCAAAAGACTCCAAGAAAAGAAATCAATTCTTGGAACTCTAAAGGAAATGCTAAAGTGCAGGAGTTGAGGTATCTAGTAGAATCCTCTCAAGAAACATTCAGATGGTCAACTAGAGAGAAGAGAAGCTAGAAAGGTATGGCTATGATACTCCATTGATTACCAACCGAGGAGCCCTCAGTATATGAAGAAGAAAAGAAGAAGTCTAAATCAATGAATGTTATGGAGGAAGAGATTGATGCCTTACAATAAAATCAAACTTTGGAATTGGTGCCCAAGAATCCATCTATGAAGATCATAGGTGCAAGATGGATATACAAGATGATGAAAAAATCTTTTGGGTCTATAAATAGGTACAAAGAAAGACTTGTGGCCAAAGGGTATGTACATGTTATGAAGAAACATTTCACTAGTTGCAAAAATTCCAACCATTAGAGTGCTTATGAGTGTTGCAGCTCCCAAGAATTGAACGATATAGCAAATGGATGTAAAAAATACTTTTTCAAATGGATGGATAGAAGAGGAGGTATACATGGTTCAACCTCTTGGTTTTGAAGACTAATTGTTTCGTGAGTATGTATGCGGGTTAAGAAAAGCCTTGTATGGGTTGAAGCAAGCCCTTAGGGCTTGGAATCATAGGCCTGTTACCTACTTGCAGGATAGAGGATTCAATGTGAGCAAAGCATATCCTTCCCTATTCATCAAGAGGAATAAATATATAGTCATATAGCTCTATGTATATGTTGATGATACCATACTTACATGTAATGATGGTAATAGAATAAGGAAGATCAAGCTTCATATAAAAGAGGAATTCGAAATTAGTGACCTAGATCTACTTATATACTTTCTAGGGTTGGAAGTGCGTTACAAAAAAAATGTTATGTACCTTACTCAGAGAAAGCATATCAAAGACATTCTTCTTACATTCAAAATGGAGAATTCAAAGATTGCAAGTACACCTATGGAGATGAACTTGAAGTTAGGTGCTCATGAAGGAGAGCAAACAAAGGATAAAACTAGCTATTAGAGTCTAGCTGGTAGTTTGAACTATGCTACATTAACTAGAGTGGACATTTGCTATGGAGTAAGTGTCTTAAGTTAGTTATTTGCATAATCCAAGGAAACATCACATGGAAGTAGCCAAAACAAATCTCAAATATCTAAAGGGAACCATCAATGAAGGTCTATATTACCCTTATAATATAGATAATAAGCTATTGGTTGATGGAGATTGGGTAGGCTCTATAGATTATATGAGAAGCACTTCTAGGTAACTCACCTTTGCACCTACAAAAATTATTTCATGTTCCTAAAAGGAGCAACAAAATGTTGCAGTTTCATCAACTCAGGCTGAATATAGAGGACATGCAGATGCAACTTAGGAAGTACTATGTATTAAGACCTTCTCTTATTTAGGTCTTAAGTCACACGTTCTTCATATATTTGGAGAAAATATGAGTTCATTGCATCTTGGGACTAACCCAATCTATCATGCTAGGACTAAACACATGGAACTAAATTATTATTATCTTTGGGAAACGATTATGGCAAGCAAAGAGATTCGACTATCATATGTATCAAATCATCAACAATGCGCATATATGATGACAAAGGCAATGGATAGTGTCAAGTTAAACATGTTCAAAACAATGAATGGATTGTAAGGGATTTTGATGGATTGAAGACTCATGCTTCTTAGGTTTGAGAGGGATCTCTTAGTCCAAGAACAAAAGCCTAAAGTCCTTGCTTTGGCTCATGGATTACTCTCATGATTTATCTCACATAGATGTGGTCATGAGAACATGTGTTTGTAAAGTTCCAAATATAAAATCTATGTACTTATCTTGGTCAATTTGTAAAAGAACAAAACTGCATGGAAGGAATCTCAGGGAAAGAGAGACACAAGTTTCACAAATTTTATTTGGGATTCAAATTCAAATCAATTCTAAAGTTTAGATTCACTTTTAGGTTGATGAATCATCATATTCAAATTCAAAACGTTGTATAAATAGACCACTTCTTAGTCGTGCCATATATAGCATATACTGATAGCTTTGAGCTGATATTTTGAACTCACATTGTACTCATCTAAATTAAGAGGAGTCTAGCATATCACCCTTGTATCATGAGTGCAATATCCATACACATTAGGTTTTGTATATGATCAGGGTTCAATCTCTATGTGTTGCTAGAGTACCTTGAGGAACACAAGCAACTTGCATGGTTCATTTCTCTATGTGTGAGTATTCATTTTCCAAATTTCAATTGGATCCCTAATATAGGAGAGTTATTAATCTACACATAAAATTTGCATCAACTATGGACGAGTACATTTTTAGATATGAAGTTTTTAAGGTGGCTATGTTTGCACTTCACCTTGTTCCTCAGAAATCATGGTGACACATCCCACTTGTTTTACTCATTCTTTTGAGTATAGTTGACTTGACTTCATCAAACAACCTCGTTTAGTTAGCTAGACACTTAAATTAGATGTGTGTTAATGCTCATATGAGGTTGCGATCTCTGAGCATTTTACTATCATCACTTCCCAAAATAGAAGGTTTTTTCAAGTCTTGTGAAGAGCAAACTATATGTTTTGATGCAGACATTTGAGAATAATGTTCCAAAGGATTTAGTGGTTCTTTATGAATATTTTGGAAGCTAAGGAAGTACACTAGGCATTCCAAGAAACTATATTGGATGATGCAGAACATATTTTTGCAAACACTCACTCATCTCTGTCTATATCCCATCACCTCTTCACAATTTAAACAACCTATATGAAATTCTAAAAATTCATTTAAGAGAACTTCCTTCTAGGAGATATGAGAGGGTTGCAATGACCCCAAAGAAGTATTAAAATTTTCTAAGCTTGAATGCACAAGTTGTATACTAACTCTTTGTCCTTACAACTATGATGGAACCTATTATCTATACCAATATTTGTAACTTTGTAACTTGATTGACTTAGTTCATGCATTTGATGCCAAACAATTTAAACCTTTGAAAGAGATTAGGGTAAATCAGAATACCATTAAACCTTAATATTGGCCCTTACACCCTCCCACCATTTATCTTTTATTAAACGCACTTAACAAAGAGACATTAATTTGACCACTAATATAAGAGACTTGAAAAGCATAATAAAATTCAATGTTTGAAACCTCAAGCTCAGTTCAATTTGTTCATCCATCTTCTTTATTGCCCAATAGTAGCCAAAAATGAATTTGATTCACATTTTTAGTAAGTACGTTCATCTACCACTTGAGGTATGAGGGCCTCTCATCTAATACAATTTTTTTATATTACGATTGACATACTTAAGTTGTTTTTTCTTTTTGGTGTAACTTCACCTCTTCTTGTGTGATTATTTCCTTCATACATGCTGATTTCCATCCATTAGGTAGCAAGCATGATACACAGGTCCAACATTGAAGAAGCGAACATGATGAGGATCGAGATGAGAAGGAAAAGAGAATATATGTTATGGAACTTAAGACAAAAGGCCAAAATGCAAGAATGTAGAGAATGCTTCAAGCATACTCCTAGAAGGTCAAAAAGGGAGAAAAATCAATCTAAAAGGCATTAATATGACTTTATATTTGTTACAAAGCACTCTATTTATTTGGCCAAAGAATCAATTTTTTAGAAGAACCTTCAACATATGGAGAATAAAAGGGTATCCCTAATCAGGAAAAAGCTATGAAAGAGGAGAGAGAAGCCTTAAAAGAAATGGACATGGGAGTTTCATCCAATGCAGACTAATCAAAAAGATGAGTCTATAAGCTAAAAGGAAATTAAGATGGATCAATTTGCAATTACAAGGCTAGATTAGTTGCAAAATTATGTGCTCAAATTCATGGTATAGATCATGAGGAGACCTTCTCACGAGTTTCAAAGATGATTATAAGCATCGCTTTGCCAAGTATGGCAGCTGCAAGAAAATGGAGACCACTTTAACTTGATGTGAAGAATGCATTTCTAAATGGTTGGATTAGTGAAGAGGTATACATGTCATAACCTCTTGGATTTGAAAACTCTAATTACAAAGCTTATGTATGCAAACTCAAAAAGCCATTATATAGATTCAAGCAAGCTCATGAACCTAGAATTTCGTATTGGTAGCATATCTAGAAGATCAAGGTTTTAAGTCAAGCAAAAGAGGCCCTTGTTCGTTCATCAAGAAGGATCACAATGAAGTTATCTATTTTTGTGTATATATAGATGACATAATTGTGACAGGAGATCACTTGAATGGCATACAAAGAATCAAAATGAATATGAAAGAAGAGTTCAAAATCACTGGTTTAGGTAAACTCACATTTTTCTTAGGTATGCAGGACATATACATAGATGAAGGAATGTTTTGGCTAAGAGGAGATACATTCAGGATCTACTTCTAGAGTTCCAAATGGAAAATACTAAACTTGTAAGTAAACCTTTGGAAAGGATTCATACACTTAGTGTTTATGGAGGTGAGAAAATTGAATACATTAAAGAGTATCAAAGCTTGGCAGGTATCTTGATATATGCTAATCATAGAAGGGAAAATATCACAAATAGTGTAGAAGTGCTAAGCCAATTCATGCACTCTCCAAGAGATGACACATGGACGCAGCTAAATGAGAAATTAAGTACCTCAAACGTACAATCGATAAAGGTATATTATACCCTTACTAATTAGATTTGAATCTCAAGATATATTCAAATATAGATTGGGCATGAGCTAAGGATGATAGAAGAGGTACCTAGGATTACTTACATTTGCAGTTTCAAAGCTAGTTTCATGATGTTTGCAGAAGAAACCACTAGTTGCATTATCTTCAATTGAAGTAGAGTATAGAGGTTTGACCATAACAAATCAAGAGGCAATATGGTTAAGAGAATCATGCTCAATTTTTAGAATTGTGAGTTTTAGCCCAGTGAGAGTTAGAAAAAGCATATAAATCTGGTGGAAGTGATCCCTCTTGGGATAAAACAATACAAGTAGCCAGGTAGCACTCAAGTAGCAAAAGATGCACTTAACCATCTACCAATGCTTGATAGTTGGGCAATGCATAAACTTGCACATTTGTGAGATAACAAATTAAATATCTAGTCGAGTAATGCATAAGTAAATCAAGCATCCAACAATGTGCTGATAAAGAAGAGCATCAAATGCATCTCTAGCATCCTTAAAACTCAATCGTAGACCTATTTCCATAGGAGTGGCAATAAGTTTGTAGTCTTCAAGGCCAAAATGCTGCAATAATGTGTCAATATATTTTGTTTGACACAAAGCTTTTTCGCCATCAACTTGCATAAACTGAATGCCAAAATAATGATGCAAATGCCACAAATCTGATATGTAACATGAGGAATGCAAATGAGCTTTAAAGTAAACAATATGCTTCTCATGAGGACTAGTGAGCATCATGTCATCAACATAGACAACAATGATCAGAAGCACATCATTGCACGCTTAACATATAAGGTGCTCTCAATTGGTCTATTCTCAAAAGCATGTACAATCAAGTAGGCATGTATCTTTTCATACCGAGGACGTGTTGATTACTTCAAACCATATAATGCCTTTTTCAACCTGCACACTTTGTTTTCATGCCCTTTTTGTACAAAACCACGGTGCTAAGAAACATACACTCCTTCATGCAAGTCACCATTTAGAAATGTATTTTCAATTTCTAGCTAATGTATGTTTCAACCATGATGAGCTACAAGTGCATAGATGCTATGAACAAGAATAATTTGGCATGTAGGGGCAAACATCTAATCAAAATCAATGCCTCTTTCTTGAGCATAGCCCTTTGCAACAAGCCTAGCATTATACATGTCAACTGATCCTTCAGGATTAGGCTTCAACCTATATACCCACTTAGTGCCAATGGCCTTCCTTCCAAGAGGTAACTCGCATAAAGAGAAGGTACCATTTTTCATAATAGCATCATATTCTGATTGCATAGTAGACATCCAATTTTTTAACCCCCCCTTGGGATAAAACAATCCAAGTAGCTGAGTATAGTCAAGTAGCGAAAGATGCGCTTAACCCAATGCTTGACACCTGTGCAATGCATAAACCTGCTCATCTGTGAGACAAAAAACTGAATATCTGTCTGACTAATGCATAAGTAAATCAAGCATCCAACAACCTGCTGATAGAGAACAACATCAGATGCATCTCTAGCATCATGAAGACTCTATCGTAAACCTGTCTCCATAGGAGTGGCAATAGGCTTAGAGTCTTCAAGGCCAAAACAGTGCAACAATGTGCCAATATATTTCATTTGACACAAAGCCATTCCACCATCAACTTGCATAAACTGAATGCCCAAATAGTGATGCAAACACCCCAAATCAAACATGTCAAATGAGGCATGCAAATGAGCCCTAAAATCAAAAAATATGTCTGTCATGAGGACCAGTGATCAGCACGTCATCAAAATACAACGCAGTGATCAGAAGCACATTATTAGAACGCTTAACATATAGGGTGCTTTCAGTTGGACTATTCTCAAAACCATGTGCAATGAGATAGGCATGTATCTTTTCATACCAAGCACCTGGTGCTTGCTTTAAACCATATAATGCCTTCTTTAACCTACACACCTAGTTTTCATGCCCTTTCCACACAAAGCCACAGGTCATCTTGGTGTTTTTATCTTGTACTAATTTACTCTATTATCTCCATATATGTAATATAATGAGGCTCAACTCTCCTCCCGACCATTTATTTGTATAGCTTGTAGATTAGACATGTATTGTTCATTTAACTAGTCTTATAATGTGCATGTTTAAGCACATCCACACAAGTTTCCTAAGGTTATTGAGAGTAATGTGTAGTAAGTATAACATGTTTCTTTCTTGAATCAACTTGATTTTAGTGGTTGCTTCTAGAAGCCTATAGAGAGTCTTTGAAAAAAGAATCTCCCCAATGTATTTGCGGGGATTGTGCCCAAGACC
>CM035410.1:73553388-73568388 GCA_020310875.1 Ceratopteris richardii
ATATATATATATATATATATATATATATATATATATATATATATATATATATATATATATATATATATATATGTGTGTGTGTGTGTGTGTGTGTGTGTGTGTGTGTGTGTGTGTGTGTGTGTCTGTGTGTGTTTGTGTTTTTGTATGTATGTATATATGTATGTATATATGTATGTATATATGTATGTATGCATGCATTCATGCATGCATGCATGTATGTATGTATGAATATGTATGTATGTTTGTATGTATGTCTGTATGTATGCATGCATGTATGCATCTATGAATTTATGTATGTATGTATAAATGTGTGTGTGAATGTATCTATGTGTGTATTTATGTATGTATGAATAATGTATGTGTGTTGTATCTATGCATGCTTGTATGTATGCATTTATGTATCTATGTGTGCATATATATATATATATATATATATATATATATATATATATATATATATATATATATATATATATATATATATGTGTGTGTGTGTGTGTGTGTGTGTGTGTGTGTGTGTGTATTTTATTTGTAGTTGTGTGTGTTTGTGTTTTTATGTGTGTGCATGTGTGTGATTTCATGTATGTGTGTATATCAATGTTATGAGATTCAGAGACATACAACTAGAGATGAAGTTATGAAAAAAAGACAAGGTATCTAGATAAGTATGTCAATTCTAATATCAATAATTGGAGCAGATGAGAGGCACTAAAACTATAACCATATATAAACATATGTTATAAAAATGTGAATCACATTGAGTTTTGATTGGGCAATGAAGAAGATGGATGACCAAATTCAACTGAGCTTGAGGTTTTCACCATTAAGATATGTTAATATTCTTTTGAATTCTCTTATATTTGTTTACAAATCAATGTCTCTTTGTTAATAATGTTTAATAAACAATAAATAGATGGAGGTTTTTAATGCGAATATTTAGGATTCATGGTATTGTTTTCAACCCAAATCCTTTTCAAAGGTCTTTATTTTTTCGGCTGAAATGCATAAACGTTGTCGATCAAGCTACATAGCTATAAACATTAGTATAGATAATAGGTTGCATCGTACAAGTAAGGATAGAGAGTTCGTATAGAACTTGTGCATTCAAGCTTAGAAGTTTTTATTACTTCTTTGCGATAATTGCATCCCTCGCATTTCTCCTTGACGGAAATTCTCTTCAAGGAGTTCGTACAATTTGATATAAGTTGCTTTAATTTCCTTAGACCTATGTTGTCTTTTTTAATCCAAATAGAGTGAAGTACACGTTTCATTGGAGAAGGTAGTTTGCATACAACCAAAACAACTACTCTTACTTTAAAATATATTTTCTTAAAACCATTCTCTCAGCGAAAGTTGGCCTCTTGAACACAAAAGGTTGCCACAAATACTATCGCGAAAGTCCACAAGGATCAATGAAGGTGATGGAGTCTCCCACATGCTTAAGGTGTATGATGATTTCCAATCTTTGAGATGCCATAACAGAGAAATTTAAAGGTGAAAAATAATGAAGAGGAAAAGAAATTGATTGGCATCTTGGGAATTCTCAGTTCTTAAAAATCTGTTGAAGGATGTAAAGTGCACAATGTGGCTGTGAGTTGTGAAGCTTCCTCATCAATATGTTGCACTTTTATTGTTAACTATTATTTGGAATAATTTGAGGAGTATAAATTGTGAACCCTTTGCCTATAGTTCTTTGTCCTTCCTACAGGCTTGTACATATTAAATTGGTCTGAAACGATGTGCTTCTTGAACAGTTGTTCTCTATCCACCAACCACATTTTAGTGCGTTCGTTTTTTGCATATCTCTTATATCTTCAAAGGATTCCAAAATTATTTGTTTAACTGGTTATTCTGAGTTATTCTTGTAGATAGGTTTTAGTTGTTCTCAAATAGGAATATATTTACTTAAGTTACGGGACAATCAACTCAAGAAATGAAGATGATTCGTAAATGCAACCCATGTCCCATTCCAGATGCTTTATCTCATTGCTCCTCGATTACAATACACACCATAAGGCAAAATAAAAGGAATAGAGTGCTAAGTCTATCAATAGTTGAACCAAATTACTTTTGCATCTCTACTTCATTTTCTTCTATGTCATGGGGTACCACAAAGCGGCCAGAGGAAGCCCTATCCACCATCTTCCTCGTTGCCCTCATGCTCATGATGAGCGACGGAAGCATCTCCCTCAGTTTGATCAGTAGCAAGAACATGACTCGATATGTGAATGCCATACACACTAACACAAAGACAGGCCACCACTTTGAGTAGTCAATATACATATCGAATCTAGATTTTAGAATCTCCTCGCCGGTCAATGGTGGACCACCTGGCACATTGTTATCAAAGACAAGTCCTAGAAAGTCATTGTTGTAGAATGCCTGTCATCAATTTCAAGGAACCACATTAGTTTCCATTGTTGCTTTCCCTTCGAATGCACATAGTAAGGAAATATGCACACAGATAGGAAAAAGCTCACGCAAAAAGATTTTACAGATGGTTGCGCAGACATGCACCAATGCACATGCACATTCGTTTTCACATTAACACCCATGCACACACATGCGAATGGGAGGTGTTCTTAGTGTGTAATTGACCATAAACAAGGTTAAATGTGCATGCATGTACTTATTCAAGCGAATATGTATACATTCATATGCCTCGTGAACATGAAAGCTACAAATCTACACATACATGAAAGCTAGAGCCCATGCTTATTCAAATGCATCATTGCATCACATGAGTTTATGTCACTATAAGATAGTTGTGTTTAATCTTCATACAAATAAGTCTATCTTAATAAATAGCCCAACGTACAAGTATGTGGCACAGATGAAAAAACAGATAAGGTTCAAAGTACTAGTATTACCCTGCTTGTCCATGTATGGAATGACATGTAAGAGAGAGGATAACGCCAAACAGGGCTTGGTAAATCTCTTATTAGCCTGAAAAACCCTCCATTCAAGAGATATATGCCCTGAAAAGTTCATAGAGATAATGAAAAAGAAATAGCTTATGATCCATAATCATCGCATCATGAATTGAATGGGAAATAAAATGCTCTATAAGAATTTCTTTTTCTTTTCCATTTTCCCATAGAAAGTAAGAAATATACCATCACACCACATCCTGCAATCATTCCAGTAAGAAAATCTGGTGCTACAGCTGAAATGGCTGCAAGTAGGCTCTCCTCAACTGACAATGTAGCGATGAGCGTGATAATGAAGCAGATGTAGTGGCCGAAACCTGGATGCAGACCACCCATTTCATACAAAATGGTTCCAGGTATGATGGCCAACAAGAGCACAAAAGGAAAGGCAGATAAAAAATTGGCGACTACAAAAACTGTAGCTCCGTAATGCCCATTCAACCGCTCCCGAGTAAATATCTTCAATTATGTGAGGAGCATACATTAGCATATGTCATTAAAGCAAAGCTACCAAAGGCCAATGTAAAAGGTACCTTCATGTCCTCGATGAACGATGGGAAGCTGGCCACCCCCATGAATGTCAAGAACGCAGTGACAAAGATGAACATGCCAGCCCTCGCCTGATTAACTCAGAGAGTTCAAACACAAATGGATTAGTACCTATTCAGAAACTTGTAAGAATCTTGCATGAACATGCTAAAAAGTCACACAAGCTAGAAAGTTTTTCCACCAACATAATATCCTTTTATTCAAGATAAAAAATATTTCATATTTCTATAAATAGAAGTAAATTTTAGATTCCGACATTTTCTTTTATGTTGTAGATTTTTCTAGGAATGTATATCCATAAGCGATTCCTGTGTCTGTGTGTGTATGTAGAACATGTGCAGATGATAGTTAGGTTGTAATTGATGTCATTTTTACTCTTATGAAAAATGCATTAGATGTGCAATATTTAACATCTCACCTGAATGGCATCATAAGAATGCCCAACTTTGTAGTAAATCGTGCCAACACAGATGGACAACATGGTGTAAATAAAAAGACGAAACCAATAGTACGCGATGTCCCTTCTCATGTTTGTAAACGATCTGGCTGTCAAGTAGAAGGTTTGTTTCATGGCACTCACTTTATCACCATCATCTTTAGTAATGATATCTCCTTCCTGGTGAAAGAGGCAATCCACAAGATCATTCATTTGAGATGCGATGATCAACATCATATAAAAGCCAAGACAATTAACCTTTTCTGTTGCGTGCCTTATTTTTGCAATCATCTCCTTCCTGATATCTGAACCAATATACGCTTTGATCAGAGACTTGGATTTGTTTGAGATTCCTTTACTACCTTGCTCTTCATCTTCAGCCTGACAAATACGTGTATTAAGGTTCCACAGACAACGCAACTACATAGAACATGCTTAGGGAAAAGAGATTGGTATGGATTCTCCTATATACAGCGAAAGCTTTAAAATAAACAACAACAAAGAAAATAAAGAAGATTCACCAATATTTGAATAGACGTTTGCCAAAAACTAATAAATGACTTTTTCTGTGCATCGACAGCCTTTCATGAAGTTGTACCTCTGTGTCAAAGTCAGAGTTGATAACCCACAGGAAATGATCAGCAGGGTTCCGATAGGCAGGACAAGGAAATCCACCCAAATCAAAGAACTGAAATAAAGGAAGCCGTGATATTAAGCTTGTGTACAAGGTGACTCGTTCTCAGGCTAAAACACAGGATAGATGATTGGCTCACTTCTTGTGCTTTGTATCGTTCACCAAAGTATACGGTTTGGCCCGATGATAGCAAGCACAAGTAATGGAAAAGTTGGAAAATCTCACTGCTTGGCTGGTGTATAGAGACTAATAATGTTCTTCCAGACTCGGCGAGTGTAAGAAGTCTCTTGGTCACGTGCAATGCTGCCGCACTGACAAACCAAGCGTTCACAAGCATGTCAACAGCAGTTCATAACGTGTTCAAAATAAACAAGCAATATCTGCTTCATATCAGGACAAGTGTGATTACCTATCAAGTCCACTTGTTGGCTCATCAAGGAAAAGCAATGCTCTTTTCTTTAGGGTTTCGATGGCGATGGTGAGTCGCCTCTTCTGGCCCCCACTCAAGCCCTTGATATACCAGCTGCCAACTGGCGTATCAGCGCACTCTTGAAGTCCCATTTCTCGTATGGCATCCTGTACTCTCTGCTCCTTCTCAACGGTAGTCATGGTGTCCGGAAGCTGAAGATGAGCAGAATATGCCAAAGTCTCATATGTAGTAAGTGTCCCGATCAGAGCATCATCTTGCATCACATATGCCTGACGCAAATCACAAGTCAGCTAGAACGGATAGTAAATCACGCAAGAGATTCGGAAATCCCTGAATACATATGGATCTCAGTTTGTTTACATGTATTTCAAAAGCACTGATGTAAATGCGCTAGTACAAGCGATGCAGATGCGACATATAAGACGATGATTTACCGCATTGCCATAGGACAATCGTTGTCTCCGACCATTAACGAGAATTTCACCAGAGTCGATGGTGGCAGAGCCCAACCTGCCTGCAAACAGAAGCCTATTTTACTCCGTTGATCTACATGAAGTAGAAAGTTCATGTAGAAGCGGGAATTTTCGACTTTTGTATTTCGGGATCATATCTGAGTGTTCAGGATTGAAATTCACGACACAAGATATGCATTTCCGTGCACTATGGACAGGGAAAGACGAAGTAAGGGGCCGAAGGTCACGCATATACACAGATGTATACGAGGGCACATACTCAGCAAGCAGATAAATAAACTAATGAGCGGCCACAAACAAGGTCACAAAGTTAAAGTATGCATGTTCTGGTCTAATGCTTAAGGGCTTACCAGAGAGGGCATTGAGAAGCGTAGACTTCCCGCACCCCGAAGGACCCATGATGGCTAGCAAAGAGCCAGGCTCCGCATATCCAGAGACGTTCTGAAGAAGAGAACGAGGCGGTCCACCTTGTGTAGAAGGCACTGAAACACTCAAGTCTTTCCATGACAACAAGATCCTACTGGAAACGGAGGCCGACATCACCTTTCTGTCACTCAGTTACTTCCGTTCGCGGATACGCGGAGATCTGCAAACCACCTTCAGCAAGATCCTGAACGTCGACTGCGAATTTCAAGTAGTGTGCTGGGAAATAGCTGCGTATGCACGGTGGAGAAGCTGGATCATGGAGCGTAATCAATCGATCATTTATAGTATACGGCAGAGAAAACTGGAGCGTGGAGCTTAAGAAAGCAATGGTATAGTATGCACCAGAGTAAAGCCTTCAAGGGCCTTCGCAATCAAGCCTACGCTGACAAGTTCTACACAGTGACGTCTATGCACGGGCTTTACATGCGTCTCATAACTGTCCGTGGAGCCTTATAAGGCAAAGATTAATAAAGCGAGACGTAGTGGGTCAACCATTACGTAATGCCTTACGTAAGAGCTCTGCTTGTTTTTATTCTAAGATCCGAAGTTCCGAACCATTGAAGAGTGTTTTATTTCCATTCATTTATTGTATTAAGAGTTCGATCATATGATCACCCTCTTATGCAATTTTGAAAGCATTTATATTTGTAAAAGAGAAGAGTAAAGAAGGCTAACCTCAGAACCACTAGATCACAGATGTGAGTAATACAGAATATTGGGGACATAGTAGTACTGTGTATATAGTGGAGTTACAAACATGGTCAGGAACATTACAAGAATCCCATATTGGGATCTTGCCCCTTGTACTTACTGTCATTTCATCATGAATTCAAAATTTTGTGTTTGCTAAAAAAAAAACAAAAGAGAATAGTAAAAAGACAAAAATCCATGGGTTAGAAGTAGTTGAGATTGGTTGTCAATCAATCAATAAAGAAGTAGATGTGATCTCAACTCACCTTTTCCTATATTGTAAGAAGAGATTCTAATCACTCTAAACTACCAAAGCCGTTCATTTTTTAATTTGATTTCAAGGAGAAAAGGCATGGATAGATCCATGAGAGTATGTATAAGGACTCTAAAATATTTCTACATTATGAGAGTGTTGATTTGATGCAACACATATACTCTTTTGATCATTGCTTGGTTCCATATCTATTCTCTACTCCTTCTTCCTCAGACTCAATCATCTTGTAGAGGTTGTTGTTCTCTCTACAAATCTCCAAATCAAGTAATTAAGCATTCATTTGATAGGTATCACTATCTGGGCGATGTCATTATAGGATATGAGCCTTATATGAGCCCTTCTACTAGCACAAATACAAGGGGGAAATTTAGACATGGTGTCAGTATAAGCACTGATATAAATGTCGGTATGATAATACCAGTATAAGTGTCGGTATGAATGCTGATATAAGCTTGGACATGAACACTAATATAAGCATGGGTACGTGCCTAGTACCATCAATACAAGCATCGATATGAGCACAAGTACATTTTTGTGAGCATATGCATTGGTATAAGCATCGGTATGAGAATCGCCAATATATGCATCCGTATGTCCCTAGGTAGAATTGTCATTATAAGTGCCTATACTGACAACCATATTTGCAAATTTTTTTTGGGGCAATATGTGTTGTTTCTTGTTGTAGCAACATGATAATGTTATTGTGTAGCAAATGACACTACACTCTGCCCAAAGAAAACCAAGTACATGTGACATGTACTCTAGTGGTTGCCGATTTAGGATTTAGATGATTGGCAACCAAAGCAAGATTTGATAAAGCAAAACACATTGTCAAACATAAAAGAGATATGGAGGAGAAGAATGAACCATGAACCATGTACAAAAATGATATTCCATAAATTTACCATCTACAAAAGTTATATTCGATAAATGATCCATGGACGAAAGTGTGGCAAACCACTAGCATAGATATGAGCCAAATACAAAATGTGGCAAACCACTATGACATATGAACCAAATACAACATTGTGGTGCATCACTATCGTTTATGAGCCAAATACAAAAATGTGGCACACCACTGCCATACACATGCCCAGAGAGATCAAATCATCTATATTTGTAGTCCTACAACAGACAACATTCATGAAATGAGACAAATTGAAACTATATCTATAAAAAACAACTAAAAAACACTAGACAAAGTTCAGAAGCTCACTGCACTATAGATGCCCCATAAAATGACCGCACCGCATCCCTACAACTCCTCCAATAGTGCAACCAATCCATAACGATATCCATAAGCCTCCTCTACTCATGTCGAAAGATGACCCACTACCACAAATTGTCGGGTTCCTAAAATTAGGCCACCGAGTGGATCAGGTCCACTTTTTCTATGGGTCTCTACATGACTATACAAGGGGATTTTCGCTGCACTACTTGAGGAAGTGGGAAGTGAGTTCAAAGCTGATTGAGGTAATTGACTGTGAGAATGTGCTAATTATGAAGGATCTTAGACATGCAAGTGCAAAGAAAGTAAGTAACTTACATAAGTTTAGGAAGAGTTTCTTTTTGTTTTCAGTGGGAGAAGCTTGGCTTTGTTCCATAGCAAGCAAATATATGGAAATAAGAAAATCGATACTTTTCTGGTCTACAAGAATGTTACGGTACTTTCTGGTCTATAAGAATGTTACGGTATTGACACATATTTTGTTTTATAGGAAGCAGATAAGTGAAAATAAAAATGTAATGGTGTTCTGTTCTACACTAATATTATGAGATTGATGTGTTTGAACAAGCGAAACGTTTGTAGAAGATGTATTAACTAAATTGGAGGAATATACATCCATTAATGGTCGTTCAATGAAATGAGCCTAAATGAGTAATAGTGATGCTTATGCTAAAACCCTATACAAAGTATGCTAAAAAATATGAAATCAATGTAGCTATTAGCTTAAGAGATAAATTGAGTTGCCCATTATCAACTAAATACATCCCAATAGAAATGATGGACAAATGAGAACTCCAGCATATGCAACCATAGCATCAGCAAACTCTTGATCTCACTCCACCTTCTCTTAAGCTTCATAATAATTCATAAGGTCTCGTAAATGCTTGTACAATCTTTTCAATGCTTGTAATGTTCTGCAAATAAACATTAGGAAAGAAATAAGTACATTTATAAAAAATAAATAAATAAAAAACAAACATTTATATAATACTTCTTTCCTTTCTTTTTCTCTCTTTCTCTCTCTCTCTCAAGCTATTCAAGAGATGATAAGAAAACAAAAAAATTGAAATGGAATAATCGCAATCGTAAAATGAGTTATGCTAAAGAGCAACAGATGCATTAGAGATGAATCTCCTACAAATAAATAACATTGAAACTCTTCAATAAGGGATTAATGATAACCATGAATCGTGAAGCTTCAATCGAAGTGTGCTCTAATGATTTGCATATATCTTCAAATATTTATATATTGGATCACATTTACCAAACTAACCTAGATTCACAAGGAGATTAACTATATTATTCTCTCTCTCTCTCTCTCTCTCTCTCTCTCTCTCTCTCTCTCTCTCTCTCTCTCTCTCTCTCTCTCTCTCTCTCTCTCTCTCTCTCTCTCTCTCTCTCTCTCTCTCTCGGATCTTCGCACATTTCCTCTCTTCCATCGAATTGCTCTCTCCAATATGTATTGTGCATAGCAGTCGAAGATGTCTACCATGCCAAGCTCATTGTGCACATCGATCTGCCTCTCTCTCTCTCTCTCTCTCTCTCTCTCTCTCTCTCTCTCTCTCTCTCTCTCTCTCTCTCTCTCTCTCTCTCTCTCTCTCTCTCTCTCTCTCTCTCTCTCTCTCTCTCTCTCTCTCTCTCTCTCTCTCTCTCTCTCTCTCTCTCTCTCTCTCTCTCTCTCTCTCTCTCTCTCTCTCTCTCTCTCTCTCTCTCTCTCTCTCTCTCTCTCTCTCTCTCTCTCTCTCTCTCTCTCTCTCTCTCTCTCTCTCTCTCTCTCTCTCTCTCTCTCTCTCTCTCTTCCCTCTCTCTCTCCCCCTCTCTCTCTTCGCTCTCTCTCTCTCTCATTCCCAATTTCCTCTATGCATGAAGATCTTCATCTTGACGTGCAATTATCTTCATCTCTCTCTCTCTCTCTCTCTCTCTCTCTCTCTCTCTCTCTCTCTCTCTCTCTCTCTCTCTCTCTCTCTCTCTCTCTCTCTCTCTCTCTCTCTCTCTCTCTCTCTCTCTCTCTCTCTCTCTCTCTCTCTCTCTACCCTTCTCTCTCTCTTTATATCTCTCTCTATCTCTATTTCTGAACTTTACTAGATGCAATTTGGTGGCATGATCTATTACAACACCTTAATCATCTTCTCTCTCTCTCTCATTCCCATCTACTTTTGTACAATCAATTTTGAGCACGCACTAATACCAATGCCATTGACTCTCTCTCTCTCTCTCTCTCTCTCTCTCTCTCTCTCTCTCTCTCTCTCTCTCTCTCTCTCTCTCTCTCTCTCTCTCCACTCATGCATATCTCAACACAACCCTTGATCAAATGCCCTGTCTCTCTCTCTCTCTCAACATCAAGATGTAGAGGCACCATATCTCAGCAGAGCCATTGATTAGATACGTTTCAATATCTCTCTCCTTCAAGATGCATAAGCGCCATATCTTAGCATAGCCATGGACTAGATGGCTTCTCTCTGTGTGTGAAGATGTAGAGGCATAGTAGATGTCTTCTTCTCTCTCTCTCTCTCTCTCTCTCTCTCTCTCTCTCTCTCTCTCTCTCTCTCTCTCTCTCTCTCTCTCTCTCTCTCTCTCTCTCTCTCTCTCTCTCTCTCTCTCTCTCTCTCTCTCTCTCTCTCTCTCTCTCTCTCTCTCGCTCTCTCTCTCGCTCTCTCTCTCTCTCTCTCTCTCTCTCTCTCTCTCTCTCTCTCTCTCTCTCTCTCTCTCTCTCTCTCTCTCTCTCTCCTCATGCTATCTTCTCGCCTCTCTGTGCATGTAATTCTCTAGTGCCACCTCTCTCTCTCTCTCGTATGTACCTGCAAAATAACATTAGGAAAACCATAAACAAAACAAACACAGACGTGTCCATCACGTGCACAAAGACACATTACCTAGTTCACTTACACATGCTCATGCAAACACAAGTGCACATGCACAACTCTCATAAAAGTACATACAAACTCCACTCATGCAAACACATGCAGCCACACCTAACTCACACACACACACACACACGAATAAATTCACATGTAGATAGTTAGGCACTAATACATTTTTCTTCTTTTATTATGCTTCTTTTTTAGTTTTGTTTTTAAATTAAACATATACTTCACAACCTCATGATTATAGTCACACCATACATAATCATTATCACACATACATTAATATACACAATGATACACATATATCACACACATATATTTAAGGTTACTCACATTTACAGTTGAACATCTTTGGGTCACACAAAAGAGAAAGGGTAAAACACATATACTAGGGTTTTTGCACAGACATAAGGTTTCAAAACACATAGGGTAAAACACACATATTTAGGGTTTCCTTTTTTTACATATAGACACACACTCATAAGTATATTAGAGTATTATTCACATCCATAATAAAAGCAAAGTTAAGATATCATGCACAAATACAAACACAATTAGGGTTTCATGCATAGAGAGACACAAACATAGAGAGTTAGGGTTGTATTTCCAAGCTCATTGAGATATACTTAATAGTATTTAGGGCATAAACACAAGCATATGTAGGTTTTCATAAACATAGCGCAATTAGGGTGTTTCCACATATACATTTAGATATGGGCATAGACATTTTAGGTCACACAAGTTCATAGGATTTACATAAACACATAACCACATACACATACATACATACATACACACACACTCACACACATATATGTATATACGTATATATATATATATATATATATATATATATATATATATATATATATATATATATATATATATATATATATATATATATATATATATATATATATATATATATGTGTGTGTGTGTGTGTGTGTGTGTGTGTGTGTGTGTGTGTGTGTGTGTGTGTGTGAGTGTGTTGGGAAAGATGGGTGGACACAAGAAATAAGTAGGTACTACAAAATCTTGCTTTGTAGCAGCCCCTTCTAGCTTCAGAGTTGAGTTGTAGGCCCAATTAGCTTTCCATTCACACTATGCAAGTGCCTATGTAATTTGGAAATGATGTGTTAGAAGATTGAACCAAAACATACTAATTCCAAGTTGAAGGATTAATGAAAACCTTCTATAGTTTTTCACACACCTGCTTCTTGTTATGTTCAGTGCTTCCAGTATAGTAGGAATTAGAAAATTTCATTTTCAAGATATAAAATTAGCTTAATGAGCTAATGTGGAATCACTTAAAATGATGCACTATACACAGAACAATCAATTTAGCAATTGAATCATTATCCTTGATTTTTTAGGACCTCTGCAGAGTTTAACCAATGAGTGCTTCGACACACTTTTCTCCAAATTAGTTGAATGGATTATCTTCAAAATTTGTGAGTACGTAGAGAATTTGGAGCGGATTCAAATAAGCTATAGAACATTGAAAAAGGTAAAGAAATGATTGCAATATGAGCAATACAAGTTGACTGTTAAGAGTGACTATGATAGAGAGACCATAGATGAGAAGTAGTGATCTATTGTATTAGAACACAATGTTGTACAAGATAATAGGGATGATAATCAAAGCCTAATTATTGTGAGTAGTATAGGCTCTCTTACAATGTGATCAAGAACAACTCGGAAGGGAGTCATCTATCCCACACATTTTTTACACATCTTTTGTAGATAGGACTAAGGTACTCCTTCTATCGTCTTTTCAACCTGCCCAATCTGCATCTGAATATATCTTGATGTCCAAGTATGAAGTATAAGGAAAATAAATGCCTTGATTTTGAGTGCCCTTGAGGTACTTCAAAATCCTCTTAGCAACTTCCAAGTGAGGTGCCCTAGGTTTGTGCATAAACTGACTAAAAACACTTACTCCATAAGCAATATCAATTCTTGTCAATGTAGCATAGTTCAAGCTTCCCATTATTCTTTGGTAACCTGCAATATTCTCAACCACATCACCTTCATGAGCACTTAACTTCTGATTTACCTTGATTGGAGTGCTTGCTACCTTGGCATCCTGCAAATGAAACTTCTTCAACATGTCCTGTATATACTTTCTCTGAGTAATATAAATTCTAGAGTTAGTATAGACTAACTCAAGTCCAACAAAATATTTTAGTGATCCAAGGTCACTAATTTTGAACTCCTGCATCATTTGATTTTTAATATGTTTGATGCCATTGGCATCATTACCTGTGAGAATGATATCATCAACATATACACATAGGTATATTACCTCTAAATTTCTCCTCTTAACAAACAAAGAAGTATCTGCTTTACTCATGATGAATCCTTGATCCTAAAGGTATGTAGTCAACCTATGGTTACATGCCCTAGGTGCCTGCTTCAATCCATAAAGAGCTTTGTTCAATTTACACACATATGTTACCTTGCTTGGGTCATCATAGCCAGGAGGTTGAGACATATACACCTCCTCTAAAATCCAGCCATTTAAAAATGCATTTTTTACATCCAATTGATACATGTTCCAATTCTTTGATGCAGGCACAGTTACCAATATTGTGATGGTTGGCATTTTGGCCACAAGTGAGAAGATTTCTTCATAATTAACTCCTTGGGTTTGTGCAAAACCCTTGACCACAAGTCTAGCTTTGTACCTCCTTATTGATCCACAAGAATTCCTCTTGATCTTATAGATCCACCTAGACCCAATCACCTTCATAGACTCCTTCTTTGGTACTAGCTCCCAAGTATCATTCTCCTTGAGTGCTTCAATTTCCTCATCCATAGCTTCCTTCCATTCTGTCTTGGTCTTTGCCTCTTCATATGATGATGGCTCTTCAAATGACAAGTCTTTTGCAAGATAAATAGAGTGCTTAGTAACTAAGGAAGTTTCATACCCATATCTGATTGGCTTCTTGCTCTCGCTTTCTGACCTTCTGATTGCTTGATTAGATGATTCAGGTATATCTTCCAATTTCTTCATCTTGACTTTGCCTTTGGACTTCCATGCCATGAATTCTTCTAAGTTGATGATGTCCTCATCATCTGAATTAATATCTTCTATCTGATTGGGCTCCTCCTTAGTGAGGCTTGGAAACTCCTCTTCCAAGTCATAAGGTAGCTTTACTTTCCTGCATTCACTTTCAAACCAAGAGTCATTCTCATCAAAGACAACATCTCTACTAACCATGAATCCTTTGTTGGAAGGATTGTAGAGCCTGTATCCTTTTTTATTCAAGTCATACCCTATGAAGATGCACGTCTCTGCCTTAGGGTCTAGCTTACCTCTTATTTGAGAAGGGATATGCATATAAGCAACACATCCAAAGATCCTGCAATGATCAAGTGATGGTCTCCTACCATGCCATGCTTCATACGGGTTCATCCCATCAAGAGATTTGGATGGTAACATGTTTATAAGATAAGTAGCAGTAGATACACTTTCTGCCCATAAGTAATTAGGTATTTTTTTCTCATTTAACATTGACCTAGTTGTTTATACAATTAGTCTATTTCTTCTCTCTGCCACCCCATTTTGCTCAGGGGTATACCTTGTTGTAATTTCTCTCTTGATTCCTCTGTCCTGCAAGAATGCATCAAACTCATTTGAGAAGTATTCACCTCCTCCATCTGACCTTAGTCTCTTTAGACTTCTTCCTGTTTGGTTCTCAACAAGTGCAAGATACTTTTTAAAACAACTCAATACTTCATCTTTGTGCTTCATAGAATATAAGACAGTCCACCTATTGAAATCATCAATGAAAGATACATAATACCTTGATCCAGAAATTGAGGGATCTTTACTTGTTCCCCATACATCTGTATGGACAAGCTCTAGGTAGTCCTCATGCATGTAGCCTTTCCTTGTGAATGGTAACCTGTGAGATTTTCCAAAGTGACAAGCACCACATTTATAAATCATGTGTTGCTTGGATACATTAGGTATCCCAAGCACACATTGATCTCTACATATTTGCTTTAAGGTTCTTTCACCAACATGCCCTAATCTTTTATGCCAAATTTCAAGTTCTG
>CM035410.1:73573388-73578388 GCA_020310875.1 Ceratopteris richardii
TAGGAAGAGATTGCTATCCACCAGTTCATCATTAATACCTGTTGCTTTTTCGCTCATTGCCGTCCTGGACACTTGGTCTGCCATGTAGTGCTTTTTTCCTGGCTTAATATGAATATCAAAATTAAATTCTTGAAATAGGAGTAACCATCTCCAAATTCTTCCAGCTACTCTAGGTTTGTTTATCAAATACTTCAAGGGCTGATGATCAGAGATAACAATGAAATGTACGCCAAGGAGATAATGTCAGAACTTCTGAAGAGCAAATATGATAGCCAAACCTTCTCTTTTCGTCGTACTGTAATTCCTTTCAGCTTGGTTGAGTAGTCTGCTGGCATAAGAGATATGTCTGTCAACCTTATGTGATGATGGTTGAGCTAGAACTGCACCAACAGCATGAAGACTAGCATCTGTATGCACATGAAATTCCAATGACCAATTAGGAACACTTAAAAGTGGAGCAGTACATCGCCTCAATTTTAGTTCAAAAAATGCTTTGTCAGCTTCAGCACTCCATGAGAAAGGGACCTTTTTACTGGTAAGCCTTGACAAAGGCTTAGCAATTTCTGAATACATCCTAATGAATCTTCTGTGATACCCTGCATGGCCCAAGAAACTTTGCACTTCTTTTGGGCTTTGTGGAATTGGCATGGAAAGAATAGCCGTAACCTTTGCAGGGTCCACAGTTTGACCTTCAGCAGATACTATGTGACCAAGAAGAGTGCCCTTAGTGACCAAAAGTGACATTTATCAGGATTTAATTTCAAACCTGTTTTGAGACATTGCTCAAAAATTTCTTTTAGATTTTCCAAATGGTCATGGAAATCTTGAACTGCTACTCTTTTATCTGTGCCTGAAAATACTGAAAAGTCATCCATGAAAATGCGTAGAAAGGTTGTTAACCATTTGCCCATTATCAGATACATCGTTCTATTAAATGAAGCTGGCGCATTCTTCAAACCAAAAGCCATGCGAGTATAGACATAAGTGCCCCATGGAGTAACAAAGGCTGTTTTGTCCCTATCATCAGGATGGATCACTATCTGATTGTAGCCACTAAAACCATCCAAGAAACTATACAAAGTGTGACCAGCTACTTCCTCAAGTACTTGCTCTGTGAAAGGCTGAGAAAATCCATCTTGGACAGTCACTTTATTCAAAGCACGGAAATCAACACATACTCTTATTTTTCCACTATTTTTCTTGGGTACAATAACCATTTAAGAAAGCCATCTGGAATGTTCTACTGGGACAATTATACCTGCTTCTTCCAGTTTTGTAATTTCTGCTTTTACTGCTTCTACATACTTCGGATTGAGTCGATATGGTCTACTTCTTGCCGGCGTGGCTCCCTCAACTAAGGGTATCCGATGTAACCCAAGCTCTTCTGGTATCCCAGTTAGATCTTTGTAGGACCATGCGAAGACACTTTTGTAGGTAAAAAGCAAAGAAGTTACCTTCTGTCGTAAAGGAGGATAATGCCACAACCAAGATGCTAAGTGGATTATTTGAGGGTTCTCTTCATCCCCTAAATTTACTTCTTGAACCAATGTTTCAGGACTGGTCTTGTTTGAGAAATCATCTCCACTATATGCAGGAGTGGATTTTAATTTATATTCTGCAACATGTTCTTCTATCCATCCTTGAGGTATATCTGCAAAAGGAAGATCTTCTCTGCTCTTAGGTTCATAACCTTCCACCTCCGATACTTTTATATTGGTTGCCTCTTCAAAGCTTGTATTTTCCTGCAATTGCTCATTCCAACACCTTGTGATCTTCTTTACCCTTTCCTGTAATTATCTTATCTGCAACTTCTTCCTCAATTTCATTGATCTCCACTGTGCAACACTGCACTTCCCATCATCCAATTTAACAATGTATCATCTTCTTGGGGTAGAGAGGGCATTACCTGAGTTTCCACAGTATATCCAGTGGTTTTTCCTGAGTCGAATCCTTCTTCCAAATGTAATTGCAGTTGGCTATTGGTGCTTGTTGAAATCCATAGTTTGTTTTTCCCCCAATCTTGCAAAGCTTTTGCTTGTCTCAGCCAAGGTCTCCCCAGGAGTAAAGGGTAAGAAGTCTCCTGTGGAAGTGCAATAACAACAAAATCTAGAACAAAGTGGCAGCCTTGTACTACCATGAGTACCTTTTCAATAATGCCAAGTGGCGCAACCCGATGTTGATCTGCTAATGTAACCGTGAATGGTGCCAACTTGGTGGGGTTCAATTTCAGTTTCTTCATTGTAAAATCAGGCATCAAATTGATACCAGAGCCTCCATCTATGATCACACCTGTGAGAGCTTCATCCTTTATACAAACAGATAATCTTGAGCTTTGGTAGTCTGCTAAGGGTGCAGGGGGAAAATCAACCATGAAACCATCTATACTAGGTGATTGGACCAAGTGAGCAGAGTGTATAATCTTCAGTAAGTCACTTCTTATTTTTGAATCCATCCTTATAAGTTCATATAGACTAACCTTGTGATGAATACCTTTCAAGATCTGTTCAATGTTTACCTCCTGAGTGTTTTCTTGTAGACTTGTTGGTTGGCCCTTTAGAGAAGTAGCCATCTTATCATAAGCTCCTTCAATTTCTGCTTGGTCCTTCCATCCAGACTTCTTTTCCTCCTCTTTATCCTGAAATCCTTGTTGTTCATCTCTATGGGTTGCAACTGCTTGCCTAGCTCTAGTCATCATGGGCATTGCAGAGGATGAAACGGCATAAGACTGAGTGGTTTTCCCTTCTTCATGTCGAGAGACTGCAATCATGTGGATTGGAGCAGGAAGACCTCTTGGGCAATCTTTGGTATAATGATCCTTGGCCTCTGGACAATGTTGACAAGGAGGTGCATCTTCTGGGAGGGAACACCGATTTTGCATGTGGCCATACTCACCACAACGATAGCACATCAAAGGTCTATTATATCTAGGCTTTGCAGGCCGATTCTCCTCTCTATTAGATGTATTTGAAGTACTAGCATAATATGAATCCAAAGTTTGAGGGTTACCTCTTTGCTGTGTACCCTTGAGGTAGTAGCAATCCCTAGCTTCATGACCATCCTTTCCACAGAATTGACAGCTTACCTTAATAGGGCAATCAGCATTGGAATGTCCATTGTTGTTACAGATTGTACACCAAATTTGTCTCCTTATATCCTGAGTGGTCTTCAAATCTTCTAACTCCCGGCGAAGTTGAGCTACTTCATCATCAGTGCGACGCAGTGGTGGCAAGACATTATCTTCTTGTTGATTTTGTTGCATTTTCAATGCCTCCAGTTCCTTCCTCAGTTGCCCAATAGGATCCAGGTCTGTAGCATAATTTCTTTGTGTATCCTCTTCAAAATGTTGCCTTGCTTCTTCTATGCGTGATGCCGCTGCAACAAAATCATTGAGGGTTGCATCCAATCTAAGAGACTCACAAAGCTTCTACTGAGATGACCTGGGCAGAGCCTTTTCTATCCACTTTTTAACCAAAAAGTCACCTGGAGCATGTGGCAGACGTGCAACAAGTGCTTTTGTTCTAGTGTGAAGTTCATGAAATTCACCTGATCTTAGCTTCAAGTTCTCTAGCTGATCTAGAGGTCTTTCCGAGGAATCACTTGGTCAGAATGTCTGCGAGAACGCCACCTTCAGAGCCTCCCATGTAGTGAAATGGCCATCTGCATATTGACTATACCATTTATCTGCAAGACCCTCCAATGTGGATGGAAAGAGTGTCAGCATGGCATCCTCTCTATTCTGCAGACCTCGTCCACGGCATAAAGAGATGAATCTCCTCACATGATCATCAGAATCCTCATAAGCTTGTCCCTTGAAGGTAGGGAATTTAATGTTTAATCTGGAGAGTAAATGAGAGAGATCCTCCATTTGTATTGGTGTTTCTTCGGACATATCTGAGGAGAAGTCTAGAGTTCTCCTATACCCCTCTTTTGACAATGGTGTCGCACCCAAATCAATAGATAAATTTAGGGAGGGCAGAGGGGAGGTAGACTCACTAGTCGTGGCTATGGCTAACTTGTTAAGGCTCCTCCGAACACGAAGAGACTCCTTATCTGCTCGTGTATGGGTCATGTACCTACTTGCAATGTAATAGGGCAAAAATACCTCTCACAGAAATGCAAAGGTCCCACCGGGCGTGCCAAACTGTAGAGGAGGTACTGGGGTGTCTACCTTTATCAAGAATAGAGATTAAATACGTCCAGTACGTCGCCTACTCAAGGGGGGTTCTCTTTAGGGAAGTATACCCTTTAACATTTCTGTGAGCAGGCAGAGGTAAATAATCGCACAGAGTTGTAGATACTCCAGAAAACATCAACAACAAATGATCAAGGAAAACCCTCCACTTCTTGATTCAAATAAGATGATTATAAGATTGGTCAAAGAAATGTTCAAAGACTAATGCTCAGAGCTTCATGGCACTCTATGTAGACAAACACAGATCAATACCAGCGGAGGAGAATTCTTCTAGAAAATAGGGCTTACAATATCATTGCCCTAAAAAAAAAATCCAAGCCACTCTCTTACACTATGCTGCTGTTAGCCCTCCACTAGGAAGCCCACGCTCTGTATCCACACTACAGAGTGGCTCCTACAATAGGCTTGGAAACACAAAGTGCAAGAGAGGACTTCTGCACGTACATACAAGTATCTGAACCAATGTAACTCCAAAAATTAATTGTACCCCAAATGAGCACAAATCCATTGTTTTTATAGACTCCAATAGGCCAAGAGGGCCTTGCCGAATCTTCACTTCCTCTGATCACGCGTCGGTTGATTACCCAAGATTGGAGGGTTGGGTCAATTATTCCTTTGATTTGAATTGGATCCATAAAAATATCCATAAAAATAGGCCGTCGTAATGAATGGTTGGTGGCAACCATCATTTCTTCTTCTTTCACTTTCACCAATTACACTTACACTATCACATTTGAATGTTTCTCCTCTTTGTTGACGTTGGATCTCGGTGCGTATCCTCCACTATTTTGAGATTTTGACCTTCATT
>CM035410.1:73580888-73615888 GCA_020310875.1 Ceratopteris richardii
TTGATTTGTAGCCTCCTTGGTAGTTGCTATTGTAGTTGTTGTTGTAGTTGTTATTGTATCCTTGATGGTGATTGAATCTCCCTCTTCATCGTGTATATCCACCTCTTTGATAACCTCTACCTCTCTGATTCTTCAAGTTCTTGTAACACTCATATGTAGTATGATTTGACAATCCACAAATATTACATGGGGAGGAGTTATAAGGTCTTCCCCTACCTTTCTTACCTCCTCTACCCCTTCCTCTTGAGGTTCTACCTCTCCCTGCATAGTTGGCTTGGGAGTTAGCTCCTTCATCCTCAATCTTCTTGTTCCTCTCTTTCTCTTTAGACTTACTTTTATCATTCTATAAGGGAGAAGAGCTATTACCTCTTGATGAATATCCATTCTTGTTGAGCTTGGCTTTATGGGTAAAGAGTTTCCCCATGAGTATGGTAAGATCTGGAATCTGCATGTCCATGTACAAGTCCATGGCAGTTGTCAAGCTCTCCCATTTGTCATCAGCTTTAATACCATTGATTACTTGCCTTACAAGCAGCTGCTCTTCTTCAATTTCTTCTCCTATGCTTGCCAATTGATCAGCTATATCCTTGACTTTGGTCACATACTCTGCGATTTCTTGCTTGGGTTGCTTTCTTTGAGTGGTAAACTCAATCCACAATTGGTTCTTCCTAGCACTTGTGTTGGAAGAAAAATACGAAGACAATGTTTCCCTGGTCTCTTTGGATGTCTTACAGTTCCTAATGTGTGGAAGAATAAAATCCAAAATTGAGTTAAGTAAGTAAGACCTTGATAATGCATCCTTGGCACACCATGTGTTGAGTCTTTCATGCTCCTCTCTTGTAGGTTGTCCTTTGCTTCTGAATATGGACATCTCCTCATCTCATGAGATGTATCCATAAACGATCCTTCCTTGTAAGTGTGTCTTCATCCTCAAGGAAAATGCTTGATAGTTGTTCCTGTCCAATTTATCAATGAAAGAAGGAAACCTATCTCCCATTTTACCTTAGCTTTGCTCTGATACCATTGTTGGGAAACATGGATGGACACTTCAAGAAATGAGTAGATACTACCAAATCCTGCTTTATACGAGCACCTTCTTGCTTCAGAGTTGAGTTGTAGGCCCAATTAGCTTTCCGTTGACACTATGCAAGTGCCTATGTACTTTGGAAATGCTATGCAAAAAGATTGAACCAAAACAAACTACTTCCAAGTTGAAGGATTAATGAAAACCTTCTATTTTTGCTCACACACCTACTACTTGTTATGTTCAATGCTTCCAGTACAATAGGAATTAGAAATATTCCTTTTGAAGATATCAAATTGGCTTAATGAGCTAATGATTCCAAGTGGAATCACTTAAAATGATGCACTACACACAGAGAAATCAATTTAGCAATTGAATCCTTAGCTCGGATTTTTTAGGACCTCTGCAGAGTTTGACCACTGAGAGCTTCGACATGCTTCTCTCCGAATTCACTAAATCTATTATCTTCAAACTTTATGAGCATGTAGAGACCTTGGATATGATTCTAACAAGCTAAAGATCATTGAAAAAGGTAAAGAAATGAGTGAGATATGAGCAATACAAGCTGACTAGTAAGAGTGACTATGAGAGAGAGAGCATAGATGAGAAGTATTGATCTATTGTATTAGAACACAATGTTGTACAAGATCATAGGCATGATAATCAAAGCCTAATGATTGTGAGTAGTATAGGCTATGATGTAATCCTTAGTCTCTTACGATGTGGTTAAGAAGAACACACAATGGAGTCACCTATCCCACGAGTTTTATAAATCTTTTACAGATAGGATATTTGAATTTGAATTTGAATACTCCATTAGCTCTCACTAAAAGTAGTCCTCCAATCTAGGAGTTGTTCTCTCAAGTAGAGTCTTGACTTTTTCAACTAACAAGTCCCATGATTTTAGTGGTAGTTACAAATATTCTTTCAAGTCAAAAGAATGACTTTTATAAATGGTAAAGATAAAAACTTCCTAGCAAGATGGAGCTTCAATTGTACATAAACTCTAGCCGAATGTGTAGGCTTAGTGGTTGCACCAACAATATATATATATATATATATATATATATATATATATATATATATATATATATATATATATATATATATATATATATATATATATATATATATATATATATATATATATATATATATATATATATATATATATATATATATATATATATATATATATAGAGAGAGAGAGAGAGAGAGAGAGAGAGAGAGAGAGAGAGAGAGAGAGAGAGAGACACACACACACACACACACACACATATATATATATATATATATATATATATATATATATATATATATATATATACATATATATATATATATATATATATATATATATATATATATATATATATATATATATATATATATATCTATATATATATATATATATATATATATATATATATATATATATATATACACTCACACATATGCATTCACATACAAGGTCATACACATACATACATAGAGACAATATAAAATCATATACACACATACATATGATTTTCACATATAGAGATATAGGGTTGATTGCTCACATTCATGCATAGCATACATATAGGTATACACCCACAAATGCACATAGTCATACTCGTGGCACTTAGGGTAACATATAGACACTCAAATAAAACATATACACATAGTCACACACATGACTTTTAAGGTAACACATATACACACGTTTACAAACATGCATATGCATACACACATGCATATGCATACAAAAACGCATATGCTTACACACATGCATATACATACACACATTCATATGCATACACACATGCATATGCATACACACATGCATATGCATACACACATGCATATGCATACACACATGCATATGCATACACACATGCATATGTATACACACATGCATATGCATTCACACATGCATATGCATACACACATGCATATGCATACACACATGCATATGCATACACACATGCATATGCATACACACATGCATATGCATACACACATGCATATGCATACACACATGCATATGCATACACACATGCATATGCATACACACATGCATATGCACACTCACATGCATATGCACACACACATGCATATGCATACACACATGCATATGCACACACACATGCATATGCAGACATACATGCATTTTAACATCTCCACATTGGATCAGATGGGATCTCCAAGTACACCTTGCGGAGCGCATGACCATGACGACTCCAAGATATATCACATGCGTAATGGAGCTCCAGTCATGGATGTAGCCGGAAAGTCCATGCATCAGTGCATTTAACAACTTTTCTCCATAGAGTTTGGATGTTCTGTAATGTTAAAATGGAGTGAACAAGATAAGGATTCCAAAAATTATATCACACAATGGATATATGAAGTGTACCGGCCAGCACCTGGACATCCTATTGTGAGTTCGGAATGGATTGAGCATATAGCACGCGAGGTGATGCCTCATCGACGGTCCGAAGCTCATGATGCTTTCAGAGCAGGCTTACCAAAGCCTGTGTGGTTAGATGTTAAAGAGTGGGAATCGATTCAGCATGAGAAGCAACATACTCCTCATCAATATCATCAACAACAAGATGCGGTGGCCACACGTTTAGATACGATTGGAACATTGCATTCAGGTAGCGGCGGATATGACAGTATGCGCTACCAATCTGTAAGTATCATTTTAATTATTGAAGTAGTTTGTGTTAAGTATATCATGTATGTTTATCTAACATTTTGCATATTTATTATAGGAGTTGGCAGTGGGTCGTACTCCGACGCGAACCGAAGAAGCTTATCGATATCATCATGGATTGGCTGCACTATTGCAGGACTTAGAGGGATGTGGTGCAATCATTTCATGGGAGAATCTTTGATTAGGTAAACGTATAGCTTGGTTTCGTGTTTTAGTTGTTGTTTATAAATGTCATGTCAATTTCTCTCATTTTACACATATGCTTTGTTGCAGGATTGTAGGTGTAACTGTTTTGATCCCCTTACGTATATGTATGGTAGTGCTTTGCCACAATTTTGTATTACACTCCTATGTGGCAATGATGTACCAGAATTTTGTATTCGATTCCTATATGGAAGTGCTTTGTCACATTGCCACAATTTTGTATTACACTCCTATGTGGCAATGATGTACCACAATTTTGTATTCGATTCCTATATGGAAGGACTTTTGTCACACTCTTGTACATCCTTCATTTATGGAATATACAACTTTTTGTACATGATTCGTGGTTCATTTTTGCTCATATAAAATCATGTTTTGGTTGCCATTAGAGTGCATAACACATGTACTTGGTTTAGAGTTGGGAAGAGTGTATTGTCTTTTGCTAAACAACATCATGCTCTAGCAAAAGACAACACACTCTAGCCAAAAACATTTGTGCAGATATGGTCGTCAGTATGGGCATTGGTACACCCAATAGATTCGTCGGTATGCATGTCACTACACCCAGTATGGTTGCCGGTATAAACATTGGTATAAGCATCGGTAATACCAATGCTTATACCAGTGTTCATACCAACATTGATACCGATGCATATACTGGCATTATGTTTCCGATGCGCATACTGACTGCGACACCGACCTCATGGCAAAATTATGCCCATTCATTTTCCTCAGTAAAAGCCTCGATATACCCTCGATATGTTGTAGTGCAAATGACATTTTTGACCTTCATATATCACATATTCTACAAGCTCAAATCTCCTCATGTTGACTTGAGTAGAGGATTTGGTTTCCCTAGCTTCACAAGGATAGAGGAGGTCCGCTTCAAAGCAAAAATATAAGTCTGGTATTGTTGCACTTCGAAATTTGGCGAGGAGGTGTGCGGATGTTCACTAAAGCCTTGAAGGATGGTGAATAGCTCCTCGCAAGGATCAGAGGATGGACGAAGCTATGATCAAAGCTAAGTATTTCTAGTTTCTACTTGGCCTTAATGCTTGATTTGTCTTGTTTTCATTAGTCTACACTTAATCCTAGATGCACATTGAAATAGCCAAGATTTCAATTGATTAATTCTAGATAAGGATAATGAAAAAATCCACTTCTCATTCCAAGCATTAGTTTGCACTAAGGAAAGACTTGGTTTAAAAAAGGATCCTTGTGCATCAAAGAATGTATTTTGGTAGTTTAATTCTAGATTTCCTTTCCATTGAGTAAGCTTTTTATTGCACCAAATGGATATGTTTTTATATCATAGTGCATTAGGACAAAGGAAAGGATATACATGCAATGCATCAAGATTGCATGATATACATTCTTAGTACAAGGAAAAGTCATGCATCAAGATCATGCATTATTGTTGTATTATTTTTTGGGCATACAAAGAACATGCATGCATATGCATGTGAGCATATGCATTTGCATGTAGGCACATGCATTTACATGATAGAACGGGATGTTGTTTGCAAGAAGATATGATTGTACACTCTTAGTATTTAGCTTGCTTTATAAAGCTCGCAGTTTGACATTAAGGAAGACAGAGGACTAGATAGTTGCAAAGGTATGATAGTTCTAGCTTGTAGCTCAAGTAATTAGTCGATTCCTTCCTAAGTTGGTACTCCGCTATCAAAAATAAATACTTAATGACAATTAAGTATGTTTGATGTCTTACTAGGTATAAGTAGGCACTAGGAGAAAGTTAAGTATTAAATTTTCTTGATGACCAAGAAAATTTAATTACTTGCAAAGCTTCTTGGATGTTTGATAACTCTAAGTCCCGGATGTACTTAGGGAGTCATGAAGATAATCTTATAATGATTACTCTAAGTATATGTGATATTTAGAAAGTCATACGGATAAGCTTTCGTGGAACTATTGAAGTTTTTTCTTTTCATCCTAATGAGTGATAAATTTCAAATAGATGAATAAATTTTAGCATCACTTGAATTTTAGTGTTCAATAGGTGGATGCTAGGTTCCATAACTGTATCTCTAGTCAAGATGCAAAGCTTTCAAAAAGCATGGAAACTTTATTAAGTAATTTTTTGAGCATAAGAAAAATTAGCTTGGTTTTGTTTAAGTTAATTAGAGCTTAAAGAAGAAACCCAAGTCAAATTAATCTTTGGGAATCAAGATATTTTCTAAAAGATATGGCAAAGTAATCTTTAGGAATCAAGCTACTTCCTAAAAGTTAAGGCAATAAAGGAAATGGCCTAGTTAATTGTTTGCTTAGTTAAAAATCAATATCTTTTGGACAAGCAATAAAGCCTTAAGTCTTGTTCTTGTTCAATAGTCAAGATTTCTTTTAGAGAAATTATTCCAGTAAAATTAAGGATTCCAAGATGAATCATTGGATTGGAAAGCAAAAGATTCCAAGATGAATCTTTGGCTTAGTATTACTTGATTCCTTGGCAGGAATCTAAAAGTTCTTGAAAGAAAAACTCTCCCTAGATGTGAAACTAGAAATCTTTCAAGAAAGTTTAATAGTAGTTCCCAGTAATTCCCAAACCACTAGTCTTGGTACTTAAGTCTAAATGGTGATATAAACTAAAGGTATATCAAATATTCTTAGCTTTGGAATCTGAGGGGCATCAGTGCATGCCTAGACTTGAGATGGGAAAAGATCTCTAAAAGCCCATGGGTAAGCGAAGATGCTTTTCTTAGTTTAAGAGATCTTAATAATAAAGAATAAGTCTTTGTTTTAGTCGCAAGATCAACGAGACTTGATCAAGCTTGGCCATGATCATCCAAGCATATGCGATTGGAACTACTCTGTAGATTGCCCAAGTATTGGTAATAAAAAATCCTTTTAGGAATTATTCACTCAAGTTCCATATAACCAATGGAAAAGTGTGAAAAGAATAAGTTGTTCCAAGTCTGAAGAGAGTGAAGAAATTCCAAGAGTGTAGTCTGCAATCGTGAAGATGGTACTTAAGTTTGTGGAAGGTAAAACATAATGTTTTCCTATCCTTCAAGGGATTTTGGTACAAATCCAGAGAGCATGAGTGAATGTTTAAGACTTAAGCAGTAGAGAGATTCTTTTGTAAAGTCCCCGGGTAGGTACGTAAAGCATCAGTAAAGAAAGGAATCTAAAGATAAGAAGTTAAAAGCTCTTGTCACTACAATTTGGTCAAGGATAAACCAATTGAACTTGAATTTGTGAAAATTCAAGTACTTGAAATTTTGATTGGTTTTCATTCGAAAACCCTAGCAAAGAAGAATTGATATTTTGTCAAGAGGTTTTCAAGTTTCCAAGGCAAAGCACATGATTGTGAGATGATCATGTGAAGGAATCAAAAACCTATAGTATCTAGTTAAAGGTAATACCTGAAACCTCAAAATTTTTGTAAAGAATTGAAGCAAGAACGTACTCTATCAAGAGATGTTTTGACTTTAGGATAAGTATCACCGACACATTAATGTGAATATAAAATAGGGTGGTATGGGACACCAAAATTTATACTCAAATTGATGTAAGAAAGATGGTATGGAACATCGGACCGTGGATGATAATTATCTTTTAGTTCGAAATTGGATCTTGAAGTTAGGTTTGATCCTCAAGGGATTTAAGACCTGAAAGGAGTTTAATTCAAGAAGGATGAAACTAGTATCTCAAGATACTTCAAGATAGTTTCAAGATCACAGAAGTAGAAGATATGAAGTAAGTAACTCCCAAGATCTTCTTGAAAACGCTTCAAGATAAAGTGTTGTTTAGTGAGAAATATTTGATAAATTTTTGAAAAAAGTTGGACTTTGATTTTGAGTTAATCTTTTTAACCAAGGATTTGATTGACTAAGTCAAGCACTAAGTTCCTAGTGTGACTTTGTAAATTCACTCTTTTGACTCAAAGAAATGCATAAGAATTTGCATTCCTAGTAAGGAGTCAGAAAGAATGAATGTGACTTAAACTTGGTCTCAAGTAAAGCATTATTTGAATACAAAACTCATCAACAGAACCTCAATGGGTCGACACACTGATGTTGGTTACCACACGAGTATCTTGTGATTGCATGATGTTTTCAAGTTGCTTTGAAGCTTTTTGATACTCCCGCTTATTTCTCTTAAAGATAAAAGAAAATGCTTCAATATCATGTTGAAACAGATTTTTAAGAAGTTAAAGTCCTGAGTCCTCTAGATTTTGACTCATAGCGAGCTTACGTATCTTCGAAGTTTAAATTGGTTGTACTGAGTTTCAGTTATTTCGTTGTGCTTTTCAAATCTTTTGGAATTGTCTCAGATATGGTATCTAATTCCTTTTACAAAAGACCAGCATTAGCTGGTTAGAACTAGATAAGTAAATTAAAACATCCTAGATAGATGTTGTGTACAAGGACCTTTTCAATCTTCAAAAGAAAATAAGTCTAAGTGGACTTATTTATTTGAGTTTGCTTCAAGTTTTAGCATAAATGATTTCCTATAGTCTATTATACTCTAGAATAGAGAAGTTAGGAATTGCTCAATAAATTGACAATTCCCAAGAACTTTTAGCTAAAAACTAGTCTTTGAGAAAAGTGTCCTAAGTTGGACAAATTTCATTGCGAATTTGTATTGGGCAAGTTATGGTATGGTTGACTCAAAGAAAATGGTAACTTTCTTTTACAATTTACATAGGATTTTTAAACTCATTAGGACAAAGTAGTCCTCTAGTCGGGTGAAAAATCAAGTAACTGTTGGATCATAGTAAACCATTATAGAAACATCTAAGTTAGATGTTTGGGACATCCAAACTTCAAGTTCTCCAAAACCAATTCAAGTGAATCAAGAGTTCTCAAAGTCTTGCAAGGGATAAGAATCCCACTTTCATTACTAAGTCCATGCACCAGTTATGCCTAGAAATGGACTAGTAGTTTGAATCCACCTAGTTCGCATGTTTCTGCCTAGATTGCACATCCAGAAACTGTGAATTGGCCAGGAATGTGTTTAGATCCACCCTTATAATTGTTTCATTAGTTGTACGTTGTTCAGTTCATGAAAGTGCAAAATGAGAACAGTGTTTTGAATTATTTGGGTAGGGATGCCACCCAGAGATGAGACATGTTCTTCCAATTTTAGAACATGACCATGTTCTCCCAGTTTTAGAACATGAGGCTCGAGGGATGCCTATAGTATGTATATAGCTCTATTTTCGAGGATGAAAATCTTTTCTAAGGGGGAAAGAATGTAATAAAGTAATTTTATGATCTAAGGGTCTTGGCGGTTCAGACAAATCTGAAATCGGACACTGTTTGGTCACTCATCTGTAGGACCAAAGATCTCAATAATATACTCAAGCATAAGTTCATGTGCTCTCATATTCAAGTAATCCACCTAGCCTAGTGGTTAAGTCTCATGGTTGTGAAGGAGGAGGTCTTGGGTTCAACTCCCATGGGGAGCATGGGGAGAGAGTTTTGCCGAAGGAGCTCTAGAGCCTTCTAACTCAAGTTAAGGTGAGCTAACTTGAGTCAAGGGAGACTTAACTCAAGAGGTGAGTACAGCAACCACTAGTGGACTCTAGTGGAAGGAGTGAAGGAGATTTCACATGCACTTGTGGACTCTAGTTACATTTGTGGTCCTTGTTGATTCGAGCAGCTATATATACAGGCATAAGGTTGGGAGGAGAGTCATCTCTCTAGCACGTGGTGGTCATAATCCTTGTTTTCTTGCAAACATCATAAGAGAAATATTCTCACCCTTCATCAAAACTTAGTCTCTTTAGGGTTTTACTAGTTTGGTTCTCCACAAGAGTTAAATCCTTTTTAAAACATGAAAACAATTTATCTTTATGCTTCATAAAATATAAAATAGTCCATCTACGACAATCATCTATGAATGACACATAGTACCTTGATACAGAGATTGAAGGCTCCTTGCTTGGTCCCCATACATCGATGTGGACCAACTCCAATAGTTCTCCTTCTATGTAGCCTTTCCTGGTGAAGGTTTGCCTATGTGACTTGCGAAATTGAAAAGCACTACATTAATATATCATAATTGGTAGATAAAGTAGAATCTCATCGCTATTGATTTTTTTTTTAGAGCTCTTTCTCCTATGTGAGCTAATTCCTTGTGAAAAATCTCCAACGTAGATAACGGTTGGGAGCTATATTTGAGCAATGCAATGTTCTTGGTGCTTTGGAGTTCAAAGGTGAACAATTTATCTTTTTCTGTCCTCTTGCTATCTTCTTGAGACCATGATCTGAATCTTCAATAGATGCTCATTGCTTGATGAATCTAGCTTGCAATCCCTTCCCGAAAAATTTTCCTACACTAATGAGGTTATTGGTAATAGTAGACACATAGAGTACTCTTCTTAATAAGTTCGTATTTCCATTTGGATTCTTCTCACTACCTATCTTCTCAACTGAATTCCTTTTGTCATCTCCTATTTGCACTTCATTTCTATTCTTTGGGTCATCCAAATATGAGAGTAGATCCACATTTCCTACCACATGATTTGAGCATCCTAAGTCTATATGAAACACATGCTCATTTGTGCTAGCTTGCTTCATACTCATGCTCATGATAAGAACTCAATCTTCTTGAGTTTGGTCATATGTATAGTTGTTTTACTCTCTCCATTCTTTGTATGCACCTTGCTAATTGTTATCGTATGAATTGATATTATATTCATAAGAATTGTGGAATATTCCTCTTGAGTTTCCATATACTCCTCTATTTCATCCTCTTTGGCTACTTGGGTTCTTGAAAAAAAAAATCTCTATAAGGTGATAGTTTGGACCACATATAGCATAGTGTTACAAGCTTTGAGATCTCCCCCTCCCATTTCTACCTCTTATGCCTCTTCCTCTTGAACCTCTATGTTTACCTACAAAGTTGGATTGAGAAGTGCTTCATCATCAAATTTCTTACCCTCACCTTTGTTGATATTTCTTTGATTTTATCTGCATAGAGAGCAGAGGATTGATTACCTTCATAGTTGTCTCATTTCTTCATAAGCTTAGCTTCATGTGTGAATAATTGTCCCATGAGTGTGTTGAAGTTAGAAACTTACATGCACATGTAGAGATCCATAATTGTGGTCAAGGCTTGCCATTTTTCATCAAAATTGATGCCATTGATAACTTGACTCACTATTTTTTCTTCATAAATGAATTATCCAATGCCTCCAAGCTCATCAGTAGTATCCTTCATCTTGGTGACAAAATCAGTCACACTTTTCTTGGGCATCTTCTTGAGTTTTGTAAAATCCATCTACATATGAGTATTTCTTTCCTTGGTGCTTGATTAGAAATGCTTCCAGAGTAGTCCATGTCTCTTGTGATGTCTTGCAATCCCTAATGCACAAGATTCCTTCCGCTCTTGGCTTTTTACAACTGGCCAAGTTAAGTACATAGATTTACAAACACATGCTCTCATGGCCACATCTATGTGAGATAAACTGTGAGAGTAGTGCATGAGCCAAAGCAAAGCTCTTAGGCTTGCTTTCTTGCACCAACATAACTTTCCTTACACGTGTTTTTTTAATAAAATCAAACTAGAGTGGAGTACACGTTTCATTGGAGAAGCTGATTTATATACATTCAAAAGAAATTTTTTTTACTTGAAGATCTCTTTTCCTAAAGCCACTCTCTTAGAGAGAGGTAGCCCTTGAACACGAGTTGTCCGGAAGTACTTCTAGGGAGGAGAAATTCCAAAAGTACTACGCGGTACGAGAAAGTCCACTAGGCTAAGCGAATTGCTTGTCTATAGCTCTAGAAGAATATAGACTTGGCTCGATATTGACCTCTGCCAAGCTACTTTATACCAGCATGTATGCATGGATGTATGTATGTATGTATGTATGTATGTATGGATGGATTTATTTATTTATCTTTGTATGTATGTATGTATTGATTCATGTATGTATATATGTGTGCATGTATGAATGCATTCATGTATTTATGTACATATATATGCATGTCCATATGCCTGTATGTAGGTATGTATGTATGAATATGCATTCATGTATACATGTATGCATGTTTCATGTACCTCTCCACACACGAGACATAAAGCTCAATTGTCCTTTCAAACATTTCTTTATTTTTCTTATAGATCGGGAGAGTATTCTTTAGTTAATAAGCGTTATCATGTCACTACAACATATTGAGGGTATACCGAGGCTTTTATTGAGGAAAATGAATGGGTGCAATTTGCCCGCGACATCGGTGTTGCGATTGGTATGCGTGTCAGAAACATAGCACCGGTATGGGCGTCGGTATAATCATTGGTATGGTTGTCGGTATAATCATCGGTATGAACATCTGTCTTTTTTATGATCATACCGACACACATATTGGTAACCGTGCTCGGAGTATCGACGCTCAAACTAGTGACCATGTAGGGAGTATCCATGCTTATATCGAGGACCATATCTGTAAAATTTTTTTGGGCAGAGTGTTATCTTTTGCTACAGCAACATTACCATGATGTTGTTTAGCAAAAGACAATACACTCTGCCCAAAGAAAAGTGATTACATGTGATATGTACTCTAATGGCAACAAAAATATGATTTTATATAGCAAAATACTGTCGGACACAAAAGAGATGAGCAAAAATGAACCATGAATCATGTACAAAAAGTTGTATATTCCATAAATGAAGGATGTACAAGAGTGTGGCAAAGCACTTCCATATAGGAACCAAATACAAAATGTGACAAAGCACTTCCATATAGGAACCGAATACAAAATTATGGTGCATCATTGCCACATAGGAGTGTAATACAAAATTGTGGCAAAGCACTACCATACATATGCTCAAGTGGATCAAAACCTTTACACCTACAATCCTGCAACAAAGCATATGCGTAAAATGAGACAAATTGACATGACATTTATAAACAACAACTAAAAATAGGAAACCAAGCTATAAGCTTACCTCATCATAGATTCTCCCATGAAATGATTGCACCACGTCCCTCTAAGTCCTGCAGTAGTGCAGCCAATCCATGATGATATCCATAAGCTTCTTCGGTTCACTTCGGATCATGACCCACTGCCAACTCCTATTATAAATATGCAAAATGTTAGATGAACATGCATGATGTGCTTAACACAAACAAATTCAGTAATTAAAATGATACTTAAAAATTGATAGCACATACTGTCGTAACCACCGCTACCTAACTACAATGTTCCAACCCTATCTAAATGTGTTGCCAATGCATCTCGCTGCTAACGATATCGATCAGGAGTATGTTGTTGCTCATCCTGAATCGAGTCGCACTCTTCAACATCTAACCATACAGGCTTTGGTAAGCCTGCTCTGAAAGCATCGTGAGCCTCAGACCGCCGATGCAACATCACCTCGCGTGTCGTATGCTAAATACATTCTGAGCTCACAATAGGATGCCCAAGTGCTAGTCGGTATTCTTCATATATTGACTATGTGATATAATTTTTGGAATCCTTATCATGATCGATACATTTTAACATGACAGAATGTCCAAAATCTATGGAGCAAAGCAGTTGAATTCGTTCATACATGGACTTTTTGGCCACATCCATGACCGGAGCTCCATCATGTATGTGATATATTTTGGAGTCGTCATCGTCATGCACTCCCCAAGGTGTACGTGGAGATCCCATCTCATCCAAGGTGGAGATGTTTATATATATATATATATATATATATATATATATATATATATATATATATATATATATATATATATATATATATCCTAAAGAATCTATAGCTTTATTTTTAAGATATTTTCAAATATATGTGTGTATGTATGTGTTTATGTATGTGTGTATGTATATGCATTTGTGTATGCATATGCATCTGTGTATGCATATGCATTTGTGTATGCATATACATGTGTGTATGCATATGCATGTGTGTATGCATATGCATGTGTTTATGCATATGCATGTGTTTATGCATATGCATGTGTTTATGCATATGCATGTGTTTATGCATATGCATGTATGTATATGCATTACATCTGTGTATGCATATGTTTTTGCATATGTGTGTATGCATATGCATGTGTATATTCATATGCATGTGTGTATGCATATGCATGTGTGTATGCATATGCATGTATGTATATGCATTTGTGTATGTGTGTGTATGCATATGCATGTGTATGTGTGTATGCATATGCATGTGTATGTGTATGTGTCTATGCATATGCATGTGTGTGTGCATATGCATTTTTGTATGTGTCTATGCATTTGCATGTGTGTATGCATATGCATGTGTGTATGCATGTGCATGTATGTATATGCATTTGTGTAGGCATATGCATTTGTGTAGGCATATGCATTTGTGTATGTGTGTATGCATATTCAAGTCTGTATGCATATGCATGTGTATGTATATGCATGTGTGTATGCATATGCATTTGTATGTATATGCATGTGTATGCATATGCATGTAAGCATATGCAGGTATGCATATGCATATGTATGTGTGTATGCAAATGCATGTGTATGTATATGCATGTGTGTATGCATATGCATGTGTGTATATGCATTTGTGTATGCATATGCATGTGTATGTGTGTATGCATATGCATGTGTTTGTGTATGTGTGTATGCATATGCATGTGTATGTATATGCATGTGTGTATGCATATGCATGTGTATGTATATGCATGTGTATGCATGTGTATGTATATGCATGTGTATGCATATGCATGTGTGTATGCATATGCATGTATGTATATGCATTTGTTTATGCATAGGCATTTGTGTATGCATATGCATTTGTGTATGCATATGCATTTGTGTATGCATATGCATTTGTGTATGCATATGCATTTGTGTATGGATATGCATTTGTGTATGCATATGCATTTGTGTATGCATATGCATTTGTGTATGCATATGCATTTGTGTATGCATATGCATTTGTGTATGCATATGCATTTGTGTATGTGTGTATGCATATGTATGTGTGTATGCATATGCATGTGTGTATGCATATGCATGTGTGTATGCATATGCATGTATGTATATGCATATGCATGTGTGTATATGCATATGCATGTGTGTATATGCATATGCATGTGTGTATGCATATGCATGTGTATGCATATGCACGTATGTATATGCATTTGTGTATGCATATGCATTTGTGTATGCATATGCATTTGTGTATGCATATGCATTTGTGTATGCATATGCATTTGTGTATGCATATGCATTTGTGTATGTGTGTATGCATATGCATGTGTGTATGCATATGCATGTGTGTATGCATATGCATGTGTGTATGCATATGCATGTGTGTATGCATATGCATGTGTGTATGCATATGCATGTGTGTATGCATATGCATGTGTGTATGCATATGCATGTGTGTATGATATGCATGTATGTATATGCATATGCATGTGTGTATATGCATATGCATGTGTGCATGCATATGCATGTGTGTATGCATATGCATGTGTGTATGCATATGCACGTATATATATATATATATGCATTTTCGTATGTGTGTGTATGCATATGCATGTGTATGTGTGTATGCATATGCATGTGTACATGTATGTGTGTATGTGTATGCATGTGTGTATGCATATGCATTTGTGTATGTGTGTATGCATATGCATGTGTGTATGCATATGCATGTATGTATATGCATTTGTGTATGCATGTGCATTTTTGTATTTGTGTTTTCATATGCATGTGTGTATGCATATGCGTGTGTATGTATATGCATGTGTGTGTGCATATGCATGTGTATGCATATGCATGTGAGTATGCATATGCATTTGTATGTATATGCATGTGTGTATGCAGATGCATGTATGCATATCTATGTGTGTATGCATATGCATGTGTTTGTATATGCATGTGTGCATGCATATGCATGTGTGTATGCATATGCATGTGTATATGCATATGAATGTGTGTATGCATATGCATGTATGTATATCCATTTGTGTATGCATATGCATGTGTATGTGTGTGCATGCATATACATGTCTATGTGTGTATCCATATGCATGGGATGTGAGTATGCATATGCATTTGTATGCATATGCATGTGTATGTATATGCATGTGTGTATGCATATGCATGTGTATGTATATGCATGTGTGTATGCATACGCATGTGTGTATGCATATGCATGTGTGTATGCATATGCATGTATGTATATGCATTTGTGTATGCATATGCATTTGTGTATGCATATGCATTTGTGTATGCATATGCATTTGTGTATGCATATGCATTTGTGTATGCATATGCATTTGTGTATGCATATGCATTTGTGTATGCATATGCATTTATGTATGCATATGCATTTATGTATGCATATGCATTTGTGTATGCATATGCATTTGTGTATGCATATGCATTTGTGTATGCATATGCATTTGTGTATGCATATGCATTTGTGTATGCATATGCATTTGTGTATGCATATGCATTTGTGTATGCATATGCATTTGTGTATGTGTGTATGCATATGCATGTGTATGCATATGCATGTGTATGCATATGCATGTGTATGCATATGCATGTGTATGCATATGCATGTGTATGCATATGCATGTGTATGCATATGCATGTGTATGCATATGCATGTGTATGCATATGCATGTGTATGCATATGCATGTGTATGCATATGCATGTGTATGCATATGCATGTGTATGCATTTGCATGTGTATGCATTTGCATGTGTATGCATTGGCATGTGTATGCATTTGCATGTGTATGCATTTGCATGTGTATGCATATGCATGTGTGTATGCATATGCATGTATGTATATGCATATGCATGTGTGCATGCATATGCATTTGTGTATGTGTGTATGCATATGCATGTGTGTATGCATATGCATGTATGTACATGCATTTGTTTATGTGTGTGTATGCATATGCATGTGTGTGTATGAATATTCATGTGTTTGTGTATGTGTGTATGCATATGCATGTGTATGTGTGTATGAATATGCATGTGTCTGTGTATGTGTGTGTGCATATGCATTTGTGTATGTGTGAATCCATATGCATGTGTGTATGCATATGCATGTGTATGTATACGCATGTGTGTATGCATATGCATGTGTGTATTCATATGCATGTGTGCATGCATATGCATGTGTGTATGCATATGCATGTGTATGTATGTGTATATTCATGTGTGTATGCATATGCATGTGTATGTGTGTGTATGCATATGCATTTGTGTATGTGTGTATGTGTGTATGTGTGTATGCATATGCATATGTATGTATATGCATGTGTGTATGTGTGTATGCATATGCATGTGTGTATCTGTGTATCCATATGCGTGTTTGTATGTGTGTGTGCATATGCATGTGTGTATGTGTGTATGCACATGCATATCTCTGTATATGCATATGCATGTGTATGTGTGTATGCATATGCATGTGTATGTGTATGTGTGTATGCACATGCATGTCTCTGTATATGCATATGCATGTGTATGTGTGTATGCATATGCATGTGTATGTGTATGTGTGTATGCATATGCATGTGTATGTATATGCATGTGTGTATGCATATGCATGTGTATGTATATGCATGTGTGTATGCATATGCATGTGTGTATGCATATGCATTTATGTATGCATATGCATTTGTGTACGCATATGCATTCGTGTGTTCATATGCATTTGTGTATGTATGTATTTGTATATGCATATGCTTTTGTGTATGCATATGCATTTGTGTATGTATATGCATATGCATGTGTGTATGCATATGCATTTGTGTATGTGTGTATGCATATGCATGTGTGTATGCATATGCATGTCTGTATGCATATGCATGTGTGCATGTGTGTATGTATCTATGTATATGCATGTGTGTATGTATGTATCTAGTATCCTATCACGAGAGTGACTGTGTATGTATGTATGCATATGCATTTGTGTATGTGTGTATGCATATGCATGTGTACATGTGTGTATGTATCTATGTATATGCATGTGTGTATGTATATGCAATTTTTGTGTGTATGTATGTATCTAATATCATATCATGAGAGTGACTGGGTATGTATGTATGCATATGCATTTGTGTATGTGTGTATGCATATGCATGTGTATGTGTGTATGCATGTGTGTATGTATAGGTATATGTATGTTTATGTATGTATGCATATGCATGTGTGTATGCACATATGTGTGTGTATACATATGTGAGTGTGTATGTATATGTATATGTCTCTCTCTCTCTCTCTTTATGTTTCTTTAGATCTCTCTCTCTCTCTCTCTCTCTCTCTCTCTCTCTCTCTCTCTCTCTCTCTCTCTCTCTCTCTCTCTCTCTCTCTCTCTCTCTTTATGTTGCTCTAGATCTCTCTCTTTCTTTCATCTCTCTATTTCTCTCTCTCTATATGTTTCTCTAGATCTCTCTCTTTCTTACATTTGTCTCTTTCTCTATCTCTCTCTCTCTATGTCAATGGAAAACAAAACAATCACTTACATCAATGTAATTGTTTGAATCGTTGTCGTCAAAATCCACTTGAAGTTGTCCTTTGACGAATTCCAAAGACTTGATGCCAGAATCTCTTGCAAAACTAAAGAGAAAAGAAATTAGAAAAGGGAAAACATAAAGAAAGAAAAAAGAATGCTAGAGAATGTGCGATATACTTACCAAAACTTTAGATCTAGAAAAATAGAAAGGTGTGTGTGTAGAGAGAGAGAGAAAGAGTGAGAAACACGAAGATGTTGCTCGTGAATGCAAACTCGATAGTAGCAGGTTTTGTTTCAAAATGCAATGAATGTCGAATTTCTGCTCTCAGTCCCAGTTAAAACATTGAGTCGGTATGAGCATTGTATGGGCGTACCGATGCTCATACCGACTCATGTGTACCGATGTGTATAATGCCTCCATGGTTTTTCAAAGTTTTTTGATGGTCGTACCGACACTCACACATGATCGTCGGTATGCAAAACATCAGTATGCCCTTGATATGTTGTAGTGTGTGCATGTTTAAGCATATCCACAAAAGTGTCTTAATTAGTCTCATAGACTCTAAAGCATGTTACATGTGCCATGTAGCTCAATTGTTAGGAGTTAAGTCACAATGAGCGGATGCTTCTATAAGGCTCTAGAGAGTCTTTGGGAAAATGCAATGCACTGATGGGGATTGATCCCAAGACCTTCCATTAGATGGATTGAACTAGTATGCTAAGGTAATTGGTTGTCTTAAATCTAGATAAATATAAACTTACCATTCATATTAACCCTTTAATATCTACTTTGTAATATCCCTCTTGCCTTGCTCCCCTTGAAGAACACTTTCATCTTCAAAAATATGCTTCAATTGAAAAGCTATATAAGAGAATTCCCCTATGTATATGATCGAAAATATGATGCTTTTTTCTTGTCTTTTGAATCCACCACTTTAATAAGAAGGGGATTACATCCTCCATTGTATTTAAAAACTAATGAAATTCCTCTCTAGTATGAAACCTTCACAATGCATACTAACTACTCTCTAGGTTTTCTTGGTGGACTAAATCTAAAGCAAAGGATGATCCTTCATGAAGAGGGCAGATTAAAAATCATCCTTTCTCAATTCACGCTTTCCACTATATGTCATTTGTGCAGAAACCCTTGAAGTGGGTGGATCCGAAGTATCCTAGAAAAATTGCTATGTTGGCAGTTTCTTGGCATATTTTGTACAGGAACCTAGTAAAATTCATGGATTTTCATTTGTGTTGGATCTTGAGAATGCTATTCAAATTCATTTAAATTTGGTTTGGAAAAGGAGGTTTTACTAAAGTGGCTAGAACGTCTAACATAGATTTTTTTCCATGGTCCACTTCTCATAAACATATATTGACCATTCACCATGATGGAGGACTTTCATGTATCATTAGGCTTAAGAGTCCTAGTCCAAATGTCAAAAAGTAGTGTTTCTTTAACCTTTAGGAACCATTTACTTCACTATGATCAAAGCAAATACTAAATGAATTTTAAAACTTTCCAACTTAGGACATGTTAGGAAAATCCTAGCTTCATTGAAGTTGTCAAACCATGAGAAATTGTGTTGTATTCTCTCTTCAAGAATTTGCTTGAAATTGTTTTTGAGAACTACAAAATCCTTCTTTATGCATTGTAGTTTGCTATGCTTACTTTCTTGAAGAAGACACAAATGTATAATTCATATTGGACTCGAGGTTAAGATAACATCTTCTAAGATTGAATAGGTTTTGTACATCTATCTATGATGTTTAATTGAGTAAGCTATTCAAACAAGCTAAAATTAAAGTTTGCAAAAGTGACTCATATACTCTATTGTTGGAGTTAGACATCTGCGGAAGCACGCGAACACCACAAAGAAGAAGAAGAAGCTTGGAGCACAACACACAATACTGAATGTATTACTAGAGAATGTACAAAGATAAGTAGCCCATTAGGGCAATAGGCATATATACAAGCCGAGGTTAAAAAAACCTCCTAAAGAGGGGAAAAAGTGCCCCGGCGGTCCTACTGTGTTCACACACATCACTACCTAAATATATCAACAAATACCCCCTGGGAGTGATGCGGTGAACAAGGAGCTGGCACTCATGTATAAGGAAGTGCCAAGCTATGTGGAAATCACTCCACAAAAGGAAGTAAGCCCAAAGCTTTGCGGAAAGCTTCAAACTTCTTCCTAGGCAGAGCCTTCGTGAAAAGGTCTGCAATGTTCTCCTACGTGCGCACATATGCCAAGCTCATCTCCCCAACAGAGAACCTCTCCGTGACATAGTGATAATGCACCTCAATGTGCTTAGTGCGAGCATGGAACACAGGGTTCCTCGAACTGCCAATGCGCTCTGACTGTCAGTGAAGATGGCCGTGGCAGAAGACTGGCCAACACCCAAATCAGCCATAAGGCGTCTGAGCCACACACACTCAACAGTCGTTGTGAAAGCTGCCCTATACTGAGCCTCACAACTAGACGTGGCCACAGTAGGTTGCTTCTTGCTCAACCAAGATATACATGAGCTACCAAGCATGAAGCAAAAACCACTGGTGGACACATGAGTGTCATAGCAACCAGCCCAATCTGAGTCAGGAAAAGCATGCAAATCTGGCGGTAGTGATCCCCCCTTGGGATAAAACAACCCAAGTAGCCGAGTACCACTCAAGTAGCAAAAGATGCGCTTAACCGCCTTCCAACGTGTGACTCCTGGGCAATGCATAAACCTTCTCATCTGTGAGACAGCAAACTGAATATCTGGCTGAGTAATGCATAAGTAAATCAAGCATCCAACAGCCTACTGATAGAGAACAGCATCAAATGCATCTCCAGCATCATGAAGACTCAATCCTAAACCTATCTCCATAGGTGTGGCAATAGGCTTACAGTCTTCAAGGCGAAAACGCTGCAATAGTGTGTCAATATATTTCGTTTGACACAAAGCCATTCCACCATCAACTTGCATAAACTGAATGCCCAAATAGTGATGCAAATGCCCCAAATCAGACATCTCAAATGAGGCATGCAAATCAGCCTTGAAATCAAAAATATGCTTCTCAATAGGACCAGTGAACAGCATGTCGTCAACATAGACAACAATGATCAGAAGCCGATCATTAGCACGCTTAACATATAAGGTGCTTTCAGTTGGACTGTTCTCAAAACCATGTGCAACCAGATAGGCATGTATGTTCTCATACCAAGCATGTGGTGCTTGCTTTAAACCATATAATGCCTTCTTTAACCCGCACACCTGGTTTTCATGCCCTTTCTGCACAAAGCTACGGGGCTGAAAAACATACACTTCTTCATGCAAATCACCATTCAGAAATGTTGTTTTAATGTCCAACTGATGTACATTCCAACCATGATGGGCTAGAAGTTCACAAATGCGCCGAATAGTAGTCATACGGCATGTAGGTGCAAAGGTCTCATCAAAATCAATGCCTCTTTCCTGCGCATAACCCTTTGCAACAAGCCTAGACTTATGCCTGTCTACTGTACCATCAGTTTTATGCTTCAACTTGTATACCCACTTAGTGCCAATGGACTTCTTGCCAGGAGGCAAGTCACATAAAGACCATGTACCATTCTTCATTATAGCATCATATTCAGATTGCATAGCAGCCATCCAATTTTCTAAATTCTGTGCTTCATCAAAAGAAGCAGGCTCATTCTCATCACAAGAAACAGGCTCATTCTCATCATAGAGACTAGACGCAGCCATAGCATAGCAATCTGATGCAAAGGAGGACTACGAGAGCCTGAACGAGTATGATATAACAAAGGTGCATCTAATTTGTTGTCACGCAAAGTCTGCACCAGCCATTTTGGCATAGTTTTTGCCTGCTCAATATCAGCTCTCTCATCAACAAGTGCATCATGTAAATCTGCATCAGAAATGGAATGATCTGCATCATCATATGAAACCTGCAAAGGCTGAGAAGTTGCCTCATTAGGACAAGCACTAGACTGTCCACCTGTAAAAAGAGGCATCAAAGTATCATACATGTCTTTGGAGCTAACAGATGTCTCCTTAGTACATGAAAGCAATGGCTGAATAGCATCTTCCAAAAATACAACATCAGGGCTAACAAGAATGTGTTTAGTCTGTGGATGATACAAATGATAGCCTTTACTTTGAAAACTGTACCCTACAAAAATACATTTTACTGCCTTATCACCCAATTTTTTGCAATGTTGTTCAGGCACTAGTGCATATGCCAAACAAGCAAATACACGCAGATGAGCAACAGATGGCTTACGGTCATGCCAAGCCTCATATGGAGTGATAGACTGCAGCGCTTTAGTGGGACACCTGTTCAGTACATATGCTGCACACATGACAGCCTCAAGCCAGAAACTATGTGGTAAAGCCTAACTCTTGACCATGCACCTCGCCATCTCCATGAGTGACCTGTTCTTTCGTTCAGCAACTCCATTCTGTTGAGGTGTAAACGGCACTATACACTAGTGTTTTATCCCACGTTCAACCAGAAATGCATTAAAATCAGAAGACATATATTCCCCACCTCGATCAGAATGGAGGGTGCCCATTTTACATGCTGACAGATTTTCAGCCAAAACCAAAAAATTATTTAAGCACATGAACACTTCGGACTTTGCTTTGAGTGGATATACCCATGCATGCTTGGAAAAATCATCAATGAAAGTCATGAAGTAAAGGTAATTTCCAAAAGAGGGTGTCTGCATAGGACCACAGACATCACTATGTACAAGCTACAACTTCTACGTAGCCCGAACTGAACCATCTTTTGGAAAGGAGGAACGCTGCATTTTGCCCAAAATACAGCCTTCACATACATGTTTTCCAGGTGCCTCAAGCTTGGGCAAAGAAGCCACCATATCAGATTTCTGCAGGCGTAGCAAACTAGCAAAATTCAGATGACCAAAGTGTGCATGCCAAAGCTTTGCATCTGACATAGCCTGAGAATCATGAACTGCACATGCCGAATCATTCACAGATCTTTCATAGTCTATGAGCTTATATAGCCCACGACATAAAATGCCAGAAGCAATAATAACATCGCCATTTGATAGATCATGAATTGTACATCTGTCATCACCAAATTTCACAACCAAGCCAATCTTGGCTAATGCAGAAAGTGATAACAGATTCTTCTTGATCCCTGGCACAAATAAAGCATCTCACAAGGTGAAAGAACTACCATCAGCAGTAGTCAAAATGATCTTACCAACTCCCATAACAGGATAAGAGGAGTTGTTGGCGCATGTAACAGTATTCCCTGTAGGGGCAGGCTCGAGTGAAGAGAAGAAACTGCGCTGCAAGGTAATATGTTTGGTCGCCCCACTATCAAACATCTGAGTCTACTACAGACATGCACTGCTCATGAGAAGATGGGTCAAAACTGCAAAAAGAAGTGAACACCCATTCTTCTTCCTACACAAGATTAGCAGACTCCGTTTTTGGTGTAGAGGCTTCTGCAACAACCATTCCAGCCTCTTTCTTCTTTGCCTCTTTTGCAGCTAGTTTTGGACAGTTCTTTATGATATGATCATTCCCTTTATAGAATTTACAAAACAGTTTCTGCTTTTCTGATTTTTTCTCATCTTTGTCTTGGTTCTTTAAATGTGCAACATTTGCAGATTTCTGCTTACTAGTAGAAGAACTCCATTTTCCTTTGCCCTTCTGACTAGCCAGGAAAGCTTGATCTGCAACATGCATAATGGACCTGTTCCTTCTGGACTGATCTTCCTGCAACAGAACAGAGACTAACTCCTCAAATGACAAGGCATTTGGATTGCCTTTCATCATCAACCGAAGAGTGGAAGCAAAACTCTAATATGAATCAAGAAGACCATTCAGAACGGTCTGCACAAGTGAGCTATCTGGTATAACCTCATCAGCAGAAATCAACTGTTCCTTCAAGTCTTTGATCTTTGTTAGGAAACTGTCCATAGAATCACCTTCATTCATGTTCTCACTCTCCAATTGTTTTCGGAGGTAAGCAACACGAGCCTCATTCCTAGCTTGGTACAATGTGGTAAGTGTATCCCAAGCATCCTTAGCTGTTCTACAAGAGCGAATATGAGGAATAATGGCACGTTTGACAGACAAAGCTATCAATGCATGTGCCTGGGCATCTCTGCCATCCCAACGAATCTGCTCTGTAGTAGGTGTGGCACAAACAGCAGCATGAACAGGAATCTGCACAATATCAGCTCCAGCACCTGTATTTGTAGTACATGTAGTCAGAGGTGTAATAGGATGTCTTTCAACACCCTGCACAATGTTCCACAATCCTTTTGCAACCAATACATGTCGCATCATATAAGCCCACAATGGGTAGTTGGTACCATCCAACTTATCCTCAACAGCCAACATACGAAATACATCACTTCTTTCAGCCATGGCCGGTGACTAAAATACCTTGATGCAGAAAATTGACTGTATCTCAAAAAGTTGGAGCACAACACACAATACTGAATGTATTACTAGAGAATGTACAAAGATAAGTAGCCCATTAGGGCAACAGGCGTATATACAAGCCGACGTAAAAAAACCTCCTAAAGAGGGAAAAAAGTGCCTCGACGGTCCTAGTGTGTTCACACACATCACTAGCTAAATATATCAACATCTATCATAGTCAAGTCTAAGGTTTTGAGAAGAAGGAAGGAAGAACTAAAAATATATGTAATTGCTTCAAACTTCTAAAAGTATTAACTAATTAGAGTCAAAATCTATGACAATCAAAGCTTTAAACATTCATAGATCCATTCGAATTAAGGTTTTGATGCATTATATCTATCTTTAACAAAGTTGATGTCGATTCCCAAACATTTTCTTGGAGTGAATCTAAACCATTAACAGACCACCAAATTCTAGTGTGATATCTTAAACCATCAATGTGCTATTGATGGTGTTTCACTTTTTCTCAAAAACTCTTATTCTTCAACTATCTAAATTACTAAGCTAACCTTGTTTTCCTTGACACAAGAACATGAGACTCTTTTTTAATGTAATGTGATTCTATTGTATACCTTTGAGTCACAATATTGACTCATCCACTTGAACTATTGTCTTCGTGTTTTTATCTTGAACTAATTTACTCTATTATTTGCATATGTGTAATATAATGAGGCTCAATTCTCCTCCCAACCATTTCTTTGTATAGCTTGTAGATTAGACATTCTTTTTTTATTTAACTAGTGTTATGATGTACATGTTTAAGCACATTCACACAAGTTTCCTAATGTTATTGAGAGTAATGTGTAGTAAATATAACGCGTTTCTTCATTGAATAAAGTTGACTTGAGTGGTTACTTCTAGAAGCCTCCAGAGAGTCTTTGAAAAAAAGAATATCCCCAATGTATATGTGGGGATTTCGCCCAAGACCTCCTCTTTCTCATCTTGTGCACTTAACTATTAGGATAAGCTAATCTTTTGTCTATAACTCTCAAAGAATATAGGCTTGGCTTGATATTGACCATTTCCAACCTGCTTTATAGTTATATATATGCATAGATGCATGCATGCATGAATGTATGTATGTATGTATGTATGTATGTATGTATGTATGTATTGTATGTATGTATGTATGTATGTATGTATGTATGTATGTATGTATGTATGTATGTAATGTATGTGTGTACACACACACACACACACACACACACACACATATATATATATATATATATATATATATATATATATATATATATATATATATATATATATATATATATATATATATATATATATATATATATGTGTGTGTGTGTGTGTGTGTGTGTGTGTGTGTGTGTGTGTGTGTGTGTGTGTGTGTCTGTGTGTGTTTGTGTTTTTGTATGTATGTATATATGTATGTATATATGTATGTATATATGTATGTATGCATGCATTCATGCATGCATGCATGTATGTATGTATGAATATGTATGTATGTTTGTATGTATGTCTGTATGTATGCATGCATGTATGCATCTATGAATTTATGTATGTATGTATAAATGTGTGTGTGAATGTATCTATGTGTGTATTTATGTATGTATGAATAATGTATGTGTGTTGTATCTATGCATGCTTGTATGTATGCATTTATGTATCTATGTGTGCATATATATATATATATATATATATATATATATATATATATATATATATATATATATATATATATATATATATATGTGTGTGTGTGTGTGTGTGTGTGTGTGTGTGTGTGTGTATTTTATTTGTAGTTGTGTGTGTTTGTGTTTTTATGTGTGTGCATGTGTGTGATTTCATGTATGTGTGTATATCAATGTTATGAGATTCAGAGACATACAACTAGAGATGAAGTTATGAAAAAAAGACAAGGTATCTAGATAAGTATGTCAATTCTAATATCAATAATTGGAGCAGATGAGAGGCACTAAAACTATAACCATATATAAACATATGTTATAAAAATGTGAATCACATTGAGTTTTGATTGGGCAATGAAGAAGATGGATGACCAAATTCAACTGAGCTTGAGGTTTTCACCATTAAGATATGTTAATATTCTTTTGAATTCTCTTATATTTGTTTACAAATCAATGTCTCTTTGTTAATAATGTTTAATAAACAATAAATAGATGGAGGTTTTTAATGCGAATATTTAGGATTCATGGTATTGTTTTCAACCCAAATCCTTTTCAAAGGTCTTTATTTTTTCGGCTGAAATGCATAAACGTTGTCGATCAAGCTACATAGCTATAAACATTAGTATAGATAATAGGTTGCATCGTACAAGTAAGGATAGAGAGTTCGTATAGAACTTGTGCATTCAAGCTTAGAAGTTTTTATTACTTCTTTGCGATAATTGCATCCCTCGCATTTCTCCTTGACGGAAATTCTCTTCAAGGAGTTCGTACAATTTGATATAAGTTGCTTTAATTTCCTTAGACCTATGTTGTCTTTTTTAATCCAAATAGAGTGAAGTACACGTTTCATTGGAGAAGGTAGTTTGCATACAACCAAAACAACTACTCTTACTTTAAAATATATTTTCTTAAAACCATTCTCTCAGCGAAAGTTGGCCTCTTGAACACAAAAGGTTGCCACAAATACTATCGCGAAAGTCCACAAGGATCAATGAAGGTGATGGAGTCTCCCACATGCTTAAGGTGTATGATGATTTCCAATCTTTGAGATGCCATAACAGAGAAATTTAAAGGTGAAAAATAATGAAGAGGAAAAGAAATTGATTGGCATCTTGGGAATTCTCAGTTCTTAAAAATCTGTTGAAGGATGTAAAGTGCACAATGTGGCTGTGAGTTGTGAAGCTTCCTCATCAATATGTTGCACTTTTATTGTTAACTATTATTTGGAATAATTTGAGGAGTATAAATTGTGAACCCTTTGCCTATAGTTCTTTGTCCTTCCTACAGGCTTGTACATATTAAATTGGTCTGAAACGATGTGCTTCTTGAACAGTTGTTCTCTATCCACCAACCACATTTTAGTGCGTTCGTTTTTTGCATATCTCTTATATCTTCAAAGGATTCCAAAATTATTTGTTTAACTGGTTATTCTGAGTTATTCTTGTAGATAGGTTTTAGTTGTTCTCAAATAGGAATATATTTACTTAAGTTACGGGACAATCAACTCAAGAAATGAAGATGATTCGTAAATGCAACCCATGTCCCATTCCAGATGCTTTATCTCATTGCTCCTCGATTACAATACACACCATAAGGCAAAATAAAAGGAATAGAGTGCTAAGTCTATCAATAGTTGAACCAAATTACTTTTGCATCTCTACTTCATTTTCTTCTATGTCATGGGGTACCACAAAGCGGCCAGAGGAAGCCCTATCCACCATCTTCCTCGTTGCCCTCATGCTCATGATGAGCGACGGAAGCATCTCCCTCAGTTTGATCAGTAGCAAGAACATGACTCGATATGTGAATGCCATACACACTAACACAAAGACAGGCCACCACTTTGAGTAGTCAATATACATATCGAATCTAGATTTTAGAATCTCCTCGCCGGTCAATGGTGGACCACCTGGCACATTGTTATCAAAGACAAGTCCTAGAAAGTCATTGTTGTAGAATGCCTGTCATCAATTTCAAGGAACCACATTAGTTTCCATTGTTGCTTTCCCTTCGAATGCACATAGTAAGGAAATATGCACACAGATAGGAAAAAGCTCACGCAAAAAGATTTTACAGATGGTTGCGCAGACATGCACCAATGCACATGCACATTCGTTTTCACATTAACACCCATGCACACACATGCGAATGGGAGGTGTTCTTAGTGTGTAATTGACCATAAACAAGGTTAAATGTGCATGCATGTACTTATTCAAGCGAATATGTATACATTCATATGCCTCGTGAACATGAAAGCTACAAATCTACACATACATGAAAGCTAGAGCCCATGCTTATTCAAATGCATCATTGCATCACATGAGTTTATGTCACTATAAGATAGTTGTGTTTAATCTTCATACAAATAAGTCTATCTTAATAAATAGCCCAACGTACAAGTATGTGGCACAGATGAAAAAACAGATAAGGTTCAAAGTACTAGTATTACCCTGCTTGTCCATGTATGGAATGACATGTAAGAGAGAGGATAACGCCAAACAGGGCTTGGTAAATCTCTTATTAGCCTGAAAAACCCTCCATTCAAGAGATATATGCCCTGAAAAGTTCATAGAGATAATGAAAAAGAAATAGCTTATGATCCATAATCATCGCATCATGAATTGAATGGGAAATAAAATGCTCTATAAGAATTTCTTTTTCTTTTCCATTTTCCCATAGAAAGTAAGAAATATACCATCACACCACATCCTGCAATCATTCCAGTAAGAAAATCTGGTGCTACAGCTGAAATGGCTGCAAGTAGGCTCTCCTCAACTGACAATGTAGCGATGAGCGTGATAATGAAGCAGATGTAGTGGCCGAAACCTGGATGCAGACCACCCATTTCATACAAAATGGTTCCAGGTATGATGGCCAACAAGAGCACAAAAGGAAAGGCAGATAAAAAATTGGCGACTACAAAAACTGTAGCTCCGTAATGCCCATTCAACCGCTCCCGAGTAAATATCTTCAATTATGTGAGGAGCATACATTAGCATATGTCATTAAAGCAAAGCTACCAAAGGCCAATGTAAAAGGTACCTTCATGTCCTCGATGAACGATGGGAAGCTGGCCACCCCCATGAATGTCAAGAACGCAGTGACAAAGATGAACATGCCAGCCCTCGCCTGATTAACTCAGAGAGTTCAAACACAAATGGATTAGTACCTATTCAGAAACTTGTAAGAATCTTGCATGAACATGCTAAAAAGTCACACAAGCTAGAAAGTTTTTCCACCAACATAATATCCTTTTATTCAAGATAAAAAATATTTCATATTTCTATAAATAGAAGTAAATTTTAGATTCCGACATTTTCTTTTATGTTGTAGATTTTTCTAGGAATATATATCCATAAGCGATTCCTGTGTCTGTGTGTGTATGTAGAACATGTGCAGATGATAGTTAGGTTGTAATTGATGTCATTTTTACTCTTATGAAAAATGCATTAGATGTGCAATATTTAACATCTCACCTGAATGGCATCATAAGAATGCCCAACTTTGTAGTAAATCGTGCCAACACAGATGGACAACATGGTGTAAATAAAAAGACGAAACCAATAGTACGCGATGTCCCTTCTCATGTTTGTAAACGATCTGGCTGTCAAGTAGAAGGTTTGTTTCATGGCACTCACTTTATCACCATCATCTTTAGTAATGATATCTCCTTCCTGGTGAAAGAGGCAATCCACAAGATCATTCATTTGAGACGCGATGATCAACATCATATAAAAGCCAAGACAATTAACCTTTTCTGTTGCGTGCCTTATTTTTGCAATCATCTCCTTCCTGATATCTGAACCAATATACGCTTTGATCAGAGACTTGGGTTTGTTTGAGATTCCTTTACTACCTTGCTCTTCATCTTCAGCCTGACAAATACGTCTATTAAGGTTCCACAGACAACGCAACTACATAGAACATGCTTAGGGAAAAGAGATTGGTATGGATTCTCCTATATACAGCGAAAGCTTTAAAATAAACAACAACAAAGAAAATAAAGAAGATTCAACAATATTTGAATAGACGTTTGCCAAAACTAATAAATGACTTTTGTTGTGCATCGACAGCCTTTCATGAAGTTGTACCTCTGTGTCAAAGTCAGAGTTGATAACCCACAGGAAATGATCAGCAGGGTTCCGATAGGCAGGACAAGGAAATCCACCCAAATCAAAGAACTGAAATAAAGGAAGCCGTGATATTAAGCTTGTGTACAAGGTGACTCGTTCTCAGGCTAAAACACAGGATAGATGATTGGCTCACTTCTTGTGCTTTGTATCGTTCACCAAAGTATACGGTTTGGCCCGATGATAGCAAGCACAAGTAATGGAAAAGTTGGAAAATCTCACTGCTTGGCTGGTGTATAGAGACTAATAATGTTCTTCCAGACTCGGCGAGTGTAAGAAGTCTCTTGGTCACGTGCAATGCTGCCGCACTGACAAACCAAGCGTTCACAAGCATGTCAACAGCACTTCATAACGTGTTCAAAATAAACAAGCGATATGTGCTTCATATCAGGATAAGTGTGATTACCTATCAAGTCCACTTGTCGGCTCATCAAGGAAAAGCAATGCTCTTTTCTTTAGGGTTTCGATGGCGATGGTGAGTCGCCTCTTCTGGCCCCCACTCAAGCCCTTAATATACCAGCTGCCAACTGGCGTATCAGCGCACTCTTGAAGTCCCATTTCTCGTATGGCATCCTGTACTCTCTGCTCCTTCTCAACGGCAGTCATGGTGTCCGGAAGCTGAAGATGAGCAGAATATGCCAAAGTCTCATATGTAGTGAGTGTCCCGATCAGAGCATCATCTTGCATCACATATGCCTGACGCAAATCACAAGTCAGCTAGAACGGATAGTAAATCATGCAAGAGATTCGGAAATCCCTGAATACATATGAATCTCAATTTGTTTACATGTATTTCAAAAGCACTGATGTAAAATGCGGTAGTACAAGCGATGGAGATGCGATATATAAGACGATGATTTACCGCATTGCCATAGGACAATCGTTGTCTCCGACCATTAACGAGAATTTCACCAGAGTCGATGGTGGCAGAGCCCAACCTGCCTGCAAACAGAAGCCTATTTTACACCGTTGATCTATATGAAGTAGAAAGCTCATGTAGAAGCGGGAACTTTCTGCTTTTGTATTTTGGGATCATATCTGAGTGTTCAGGATGGAAATTCACGACCAAAGATATGCATTTCCGTGCACTATGGACAGGAAAGACGAAGTAAGGGGCCGAAGGTCACGCATATACACAGATATATACGAGGGCACATACTCAGCAAGCAGATAAATAAACTAATGAGCGGCCACAAACAAGATCACAAAGTTGAAGTATGCCTGTTCTGGTCTAATGCTTAAGGGCTTACCAGCGAGGGCATTGAGAAGGGTAGACTTCCCGCACCCCGAAGGGCCCATGATGGCTAGCAAAGAGCCAGGCTCCGCATATCCAGAGACGTTCTGAAGAAGAGAACGAGGCGGTCCACCTTGTGTGGAAGACACTGAAACACTCAAGTCTTTCCATGACAACAAGATCCTACTGGAAGCGGAGGCCGACATCACCTTTCTGTCACTCAGTTACTTCTGTTCGCGGATACTGAAGGATCTGCAAACCACCTTCAGCAAGATCCTGCGAATTTCTAGTAGTGTGCTGGGAAATAGCGGCGTATGCACGGTCGAGAAGCTGGATCATGGAGCCTAATCAATCGATCATTTATAGTATACGGCAGAGAAAACTGGAGCGTGGAGGTTAAGAAAGCAATGGTATATTATGCAGCAGAGTACAGCCTTCAAGGGCCTTCGCAATCAAGCTTACGTTGACAAATTCTACACAGTGACGTCTATGCACGGGCTTTACATGCGTCTCATAACTGTCCGAACTACACCGTGGATTAATAAAGCGAGATGTAGTGGGTCAACCCTTACGTAATGCCTTACGTAACGAGCTCTGCTTGTTTTTATTCTAAGATCCGAAGTTCCGAACCATTGAAGAGTGTTTTAATTCCATTCATTTATTGTATTAAGAGTTCAATCATATGATCACCCTCTTATGCAATTTTGAAAGCATTTATATGTGTAAAAGAGAAGAAAGCATTTATATGTGTAAAAGAGAAGAGTAAAGAAGGCTAACTTCAGAATCACTAGATCACACATGTGAGTAATACACAATACTGGGGACACAGCATACTGGGTATATAGTGGAGTTACAAACATGGTCAGGAACATTACAAGAATCCCATGATGGGGATCATGCCCCTTGTACTTATTGTCATTTCATCATGAATTCTAAATTTCCTGTTTGCTAAAAAAAAAAAAAAGAGAGAAGAGTAAAAAGACAAAAATCCACGAGTTAGAAGTGGTTGAGATTGGTTCTCGATCAATCAATAAAGAAGTAGACGTGATCTCAACTCACCTTTTCCTATATTGTTATAAAATATTCTAATCACTCTAAACTACCAAAGCCGTTCATTTTTCTAATTTGATTTCAAGGAGAAAAGGCATGGATAGATCCTTGAGAGTCTGTATAAGGTCTCTAAAACATTTTTACATTATGAGAGTGTTGATTTGATGCAACACATATACTCTTTTGATCATTGCTTGGTTCCATATCTATTCTCTACTGCTTCTTCCTCATACTCAATCATCTTGTAGAGGTTGTTGTTCTCTCTACAAATCTCCAAATCAAGTAATTAAGCATTCATTTTATAGGTATCACTATCTAGGTGATGTCATTATAGGATATGAGCCTTATATGAGCCCTTCTACTAGCACAAATACATGGGGGAAATTTAGCCATGTTGTCGATATAAGCACCGATATAAATGTCGGTATGATGATGCCAATATAAGTGTCGGTATGAATGCTGATATAAGCTTGGACATGAACACTTATATAAGCATCTATACGTGCCTAGTACCATCAATACAAGCATCGATATGAGCACAAGTACATTTCTGTTAGCATACGCATCGATATAAGCATCGGTATGAGAATCACCAATATATGCATCGGTATGTCCCTAGTCAAAATTGTCATTATAAGTGCCTATAATCACAACCATATTTGCAATTTTGTTTTGGGCAAAGTGTGTTGTCCCTTGTTGTAGCAACATGACATGCTATTATGTAGCAAATGACAATACACTCTGCCCAAAGAAAACCAAGTACATGTGACATGTACTCTAGTGGTTGCTGATTTAGGGTTTAGATGATTGGCAACCAAAACAAGATTTGATAAAGCAAAACACATTGTCAAACATAAAAGAGATATGGAGGAGAAGAATGAACCATGAACCATGTACAAAAATGATATTCCATAAATTTACCATCTACAAAAGATATATTCCATAAATGAACCATGTACAAAAGTGTGGCAAACCACTGCCTACATATGAGCCAAATACAAAATGTGGCAAACCATTGTGACGTATGAACCAAATACAACATTGTGGTGCATCATTATTGATTTATGAGCCAAATACAAAAATGTGGCACACCACTGCCATACACATGCCTAGAGAGATCAAAGCATCTATATTTGTAGTCCTACAACAAACAACATTCATGAAATGAGACAAATTGAAACTATATCTATAAACAACAACTAAAAAACACTAGAAGAAGTTTAGAAGCTCATAGCACTATAGATGCCCCATAAAATGACCGCACCGCATCCCTACAACTCCTCCGATTATGCAACCAATCAATAACGATATCCATAAGCCTCCTCTACTCGTGTCGAAGATGACCCACTACCAGCTCCTATAAAAAATTTGCAACATGTGAGATCAACAAACATGAAATTGTTAGTGGTTTTCACCAATTGTCGGGTTCATAAAATTAGGTCACTGGGTGGATCAGGTCCAGCTTTTCTATGGGTCTCTACACGACTACACAGGGGGGTGTTTGTTGCACTACTTGAGGAAGTGGGAAGCGAGTTCAAAGCTGATTGAGGTAATTGAGTGTGAGAATGTGCTAATTATGAATGATCTTAGACATGAAAGTGCAAAGAAAGTAAGTAACTTACATAAGTTTAGGAAGAGTTTCTTTTCGTTTTTAGTGGGAGAAGCCTAGGTACTTTGTTCCATAGCAAGCAAATATATAGAAATAAGAAAATCAATAGTTTCCTAGTCTACAAGAATGTTACGGGATTGACACATATTTTGTTTTATAGGAAGCAAATAGGTGGAAAGAAAAATGTAAATAGTGTTCTCTTCTACACGAATATTATGAGATTGATGTGTTTAAACAAGCGAAACGTTTGTAGAAGATGTATCAAATGAAGTGGAGGAATATACATCCATTAATGGTCCTTCAATGAAATGAGTCTAAATGAGTAATAGTGATGCTTATGCTAAAACCCTATACAAAGTATGCTAAAAAATATGAAATCAATGTAGCGATTAGCTTAAGAGATAAATAGAGTTGCACATATCAACTAAATACATCCCAATAGAAATGATGGACAAATGAGAACTCTAGCATCTACAACCCCAGCATCA